>JANHZU010008468.1:29678-42504 GCA_032468055.1 Acrochordus granulatus | reverse complement strand
AAGACTCCGGGAGGCAGTGCAAGACAGGGGGCCTGGCATAATGCAGTCCATGGGGTCGCGAAGAGTCGGACATGACTGCGCGACTGAACAACAACAACAAATTGCTTCCATTTTCCCATTAAATTTAACACATTTATGGAATGGGCACATAAATCATTTAAAAACTGACAAAGTTTATTGTTACCAGCTTTTACTAATTAAAATATTAATTATGTTTCCTTTTTAAATATTGCAAACCAGTTTGATGTTGCTGAATCGTGGTTTTATTTCTATTCAGCTGAGTGAGACAGGCGTGGCCCTGAATCTAAGCAGAAAATCGCATAATGTGAGATTCTGTTTAATACAAAAGCACACTGGGGCATATTGAGCACTTTTTGCTAAAATCTGAGACCCAAGATATGTCCCCAAAGAGTTCAGAGACATCAGAATACAAACACAA
Organism: Acrochordus granulatus; assembly: GCA_032468055.1. NCBI lineage: Eukaryota > Metazoa > Chordata > Lepidosauria > Squamata > Acrochordidae > Acrochordus > Acrochordus granulatus. The sequence goes on along the minus strand of JANHZU010008468.1, from coordinate 42,065 downwards.
CACACAGAGAGACCTGTGAGAATAAGTCAGGGAATTAAGTTTTTTAAACAAAGATACGCAGGACAAAGTTTAGGTTTTCCTATTCCTACCCACAGTGGTCCTGTTTCAAATCAGGACACCAAGCATTTATGTGATTTAAAAAAAACCAAAAAACCTACAGAAGCTTACTAATATTTTATGTAATCTGGTGTTCAGAAATCAGGGATGCAGAATCAAATGATGTTTGATTTCTATTTTTGGCTTATGGGATCAAAGCTTTTAAAAATGAGATTTTTTAAAGAAAAATATTCCTCTTTAAGAACAAAGATTAGAAATATGATAGATCTGGGTTCAACAATATTTAACACCACATACGCTTTTTAATTAAAATGTATCAAAAGCAAAACTTCTTGGTATTTTTAAGATCTCCAATTTCTGAGAAATCCAAAGCTTTCTTTGATGCAAATGAAAGGATGATAATTCTCTGAGTTTGGAGATACAGTATGTATCTTATCTTTCGCATCTTATATATTGTCAAGTATGAAGGTTTGAGTCCCTTATTCTTTGCCCATAAAAGCTGTCAGTATAACAAATCATACAATCCCTGTTTTATTTACAGTATGGGAACGTATGTACTTTCATGTTATCTGCTCTAGGAAAAGTCTTAGGTACAAAGATAACCTCCTAAAGCCTTTTAAGAAGTTTGTCTCTTTCATAAACCATCTCAAGACTAATTAAAGGCAGTTTCCATAGGATCCTCCTTTTTCCTTTTTTGCTTGTTTAATGAAAAATTCCAGAAACTAAGATGGCTTGGCCAGTACTTGGGAACTTCGTGGCTGTCTAATGAAAATATTGCCCTACTATAGATCTTGAAATTCTAATGATGCTAACAATGCCACTACAACCGTGTAGAATGGATATTTTTCGAAAGTCATCTCTGATTTCACAGAACCCTTCACAATTCATCTGGATCTCATCTGCTAGTTTTGGTATTTCACAAAGAACAGCATTAAATATTTCAGTATCTTTTTCAATCAAAAGTCCCCATTGAGTTGCTTGTATACACAATGGGACAAATATAATGCAAGAGCCAAGCAGAAGTCAACGGGAGGCTGAACTTCCACACAGATTGTGACATGGTGTCCTTTCTTAAAGGAAGTGTGCCCACACACCCTGTGACTCTCCTTTCAGTGTGCAGACTTATTGTCTGTCTCTTTACATTTCCTCAAGTGATAGAAGGCAAATTGCAACAAATGTCATCCTTTTCTTTTGCCTCATGACCTACACAGTATGCCAGTATGTCAGCTCTATGTGAATTACAGCTTTTAGCTCCAAGGGGCTCAAAAGGCTTGGAAGCAGTCAAAAGGGAAGAAAATAAACAAATGGCAAACAGTAGATCTGTATAGGATTTAGAACTATTCTGTCTGCTGCCTGTTCAGCATCTAATTCTTGGCTCAGGCAAGTTAATTTCTCACTGCATTAGTCTGAATCCCTGTTGCAGAAAAGGGGCCAATCTGTACAAGCAAATTTCTGGCTCGTTCGTGAAGCACACAACACATTGCGCAGCCAATCTTCTTTATGCTCTTTTTCCTCAATATTCTTTCTCCCCTTCCATAGATTGCCTTATGACAGCTGTTTTGGTTGATTTTATTTCATTTGCTGTTGCATAAAATGAACTTCAGTGTCACAGTCTCAGGAGGTCTTCCTGGCAGGCATGGTTCAAAGAGTGATGTGTTGATAGGCAGAGAGAAAAGCTGCATGGATGAGTGGCTGTCTACAAATGGGATACCTTCCTGGAGAGCTAGGAAAGCTGCTGAGTGGGGAAGAGAAATCCTTTGCCCCCTCCATATGATCCATAATATTAAAACTCAGCAACTAAAAGTAGAGTTAGAAAGCCAGGCACTCTGGTCAGAGCTCTCCCAGAGTAAGGGGAAATCATATTCACACCATTAATTTTTAAAGTTCATTTCTACACATTCTAGACACCAAATAGGTTTTTTTAATCAACAAAGCTGATTGTTGTAAAAATATGTTATCATTCTAATCTCCCTTTTTTCCTGCAGTTACATATTCTGGACTGACGCATAGGTTGTTTTTACATTTATATGCAGCATTATGGAGATGCAACAGTAATAAACCAGAACATGTTTGTGCTGTGATGAAATGCAAGTGGGAAGGCACTTTACATGTGAATTCCCTCTAATTTTATCACCACAGCAACAATATTTGAAGTAGATTGGACTGATTGAGGGTGGTGAGCCTCAAATTTCTCACTAATCTTTCAGGTCGAGTGCAAACTTAAATCTTGATTACTTCAACCAAAATCTGATATATTATACCCATTATCCCAGTGATTCACACTTAAAAGTGTAGATACTGCTTCACTCGGTAATACATACGAGCAAACCAGAGAAATATACTTAGAGATGCTAGTTGTATCAGCCCAATCACAAGGCCATTTACAGAATTCCTACCAGATTTTTATATTGGGAAAGGGGAGAGAAATCTAGCAAGCTTCTAGCCTGCAAAGCTTCAATTAAGAAGGTCGTGCAGGTAGTTCTCATTCAGCAACCACTCATTCAGTGATGGTTTGAGGTTATGACATACTGAACTATGACTGGTCCTCGTTGTTGCATCTGTTGCAGCATCCCCATGGTGACATGATCACAATTTGGGCACTTGACACTGGCTCACAATTACAACATTGCAGGGTCCAGCAGTTATGTGATTGCCACTTTCAACAAGCAAAGTCAATGGTGAAGCCAATAGAAGGACACAAATAGCAATTACATAATGTCATGCAACAAAGTTTAAAAAACAGGCATCTGGACTGGATTTTCTCAAGTAAGTAAGTAAGTACCAGATGCCTGTTTTTTAAACTTTGTTGCGATGCAATTACCCTGGACGAGTGAGAGTCTTCACAGATAATGTCATGCATTATGACTGGATTCATCTAACTGTATCAAATGGAACTGTCAGGAAATGACATCATAAGGTGATGCAGTCATATGATGTCACACTTTATGATTGCATTGCTTTGGAGTTCCCAGTTCCAATTACCATTGTTTGCTATGGATTACCTGTATTGTATAATCTACTAAAATATATATTGAAAATTTCTATTCTATTCTAAAAATATTAATCAGTGGTTATTGAAATTCTATTCAAAATGCTTTCGTGTTTGAAAAAAGTTGATAAAACTGCCATTTATCCACTCTTTGGAATAGTGAAGTTGAATACCCTGTTTTCATATAACAGTATAGTATTTCTTTAAAGAATGTGAAAATAGTTTATGACTTTTTTAAATACCAAATATACATGTATTTATGCATGCACATGTGTATCTATACTAGAGAATATATAAAAATCAACCATTATATGAAATAAAATATTATAAACATAATCCATTTCTCCAAAATAATGAATAAATCATGAAATATCACCATGCTGTCAGTAGCTCAAGTCGAATTTTCACACATTTCTATAAGTATAAAGACTTCCCTATAGTTTAGAATCCTGCATAAAAACGGGCTCCATTATTATAAGAAATTAACCCAAAGACAGAGCCCCCATTTGAAGTAGTGGTTATCATGAGTTCTAGTCCCACATTAAGCACAAAGCCAGCTGGGTGACCTTTGGCCAGCCATTCTCTCTCAGTCCCAGGAAGAAGACAATGGCAAATCACTTTTGAAATCTTGCCAAGAAAACTGCAGGCATTTCCCTAGGAATCAACAATGACTTGAAAGCAGAACTAAAAAACACCCCAAGACTGAAGTTTTCCTCTTGCAAAAAGTCATGCTGAACATCACAGTGGTGATACTAAGATGCAATGAGTGGTAGCGGGATTAAATATCCTGCCCTATTATCTTTTAGTTTCACAACAATATATAAAAAGTGTGACCCACCAGGTACATCATATCAACTGATGGGACCCCAGCTATGGATGGCCAGAAAAATAAATCAACCTATATCATGCCCAGAAAGCTTATCTAGATGCCTGTTGCCAGATATCAAAGATGAACAATTCAGTACATATTACGGAAGCATATAAGAACTGTCACTGTTGAGAATCGATGTGGTTTAATGATTAGATATCATACAAGAGTAACAGAATCATGCATTCAGCCAGGAAAGCCACCAGTAAGTATGGGCCAGTCACTGTCTCTCAGTCCAACCTATTCCAAAGGTTGAAATCTTATACTAATGAGTGTGAGGGGGAGCCATGCATTCAGTGATCCTGGATGAGTGGGCTACATATGAGTAGCTTAAAAACTGGCTTCAGCATGGAAAAATGTGAATCATGTAGCTGAATGGAATGGACTACAGTCTGCCAGTCTGGTAAGATTTTCTGTATTAAAAAGTCAAGTCTTATCAAGAGATAACACACTGCCATTATCACAGTTCATTCATTACTATTTACAGAAGGTTGCTATGGTATTACTATACAGTTGAAATAACGTGGTTAATCAAATAACATGTTGTTCTTGGGAGAATTATCTAAATAATTCCTGTCACAAATACATATGTTACATACATGAGTTACACTCCTTTTTGGTGGACTGTGTAAAACCAGAGTTAAAACATTTCAATTGTTGGGAAACATCCCATTTCATGTTTATTGGAACAAAATAATACATTTGTGTGATGACATCTGATGCTCAAGTCTTGTTGTTGTTCAGTCGCGCAGTCGTGGAAAAGATAGAATCTTATCTTTAAAGAAGTCGATAGACAGAACTATAAAACATTTTACTAATAAGGTTTGTTGATCTATGTATAGTCTTCCTTAACTAACCAAATCTAAGGCTGCTTTATATTTTTATTATCAGTCTTATCTTTAAAAATTTTGATATAGAACTGATGCTGATTCCTATTTTATAGAAAGAAAATTGAAATTTGAAACAAATGACTTAATCTAACTAAAACTATTCACCAATTTTGTGGCAGACTAGGGAATTTAATCTGTGGTTATATCAACTGTATAATGTATTTATTCGTTTGTTAAATTTATATGCCTCCCATCTCACTGTTGAAATGACTCTGAGTGGCTTATGTATAATAAATAAATAACACATTGTAAAGTTTCATTCACTTAAATTGAATTTTTCCCAAACTGCAACAGCTACAAGAAACTTGCAAATAATAACTTAATAAAGAGAGGTAACATTTGCTTGTTTAATAGCTTTAATCTCCTTTAAAAAGTTATACTTCCTACGTAATAATTGTTAAATCAGTTTTAGAATAGTTAATAATACAAATTCAACATTTCATAGAGCAGATTCATTTTAAAAGAAACTATACAGAAACCCAATATTAATATTATTAATTTTTACAGCTTCAATTGCTTTGAAACTGTATCATTTGTTAGCCAGTCACTGAATGCCCTTTTGCAAGAACCCTATTTTTTTAAAAAAAGAATATTGCTAATGAATCTTATTCCTTGAATTGTATAATCCAGTATGTAAATATTAGAAATGACAGAAATACAAAAAAGGCTCAAAAGCTTTCAATTTAATTTTATACAGGAACATTCATTGAGAAGTTGTCATTCTGTGCTTATTTGCAGAAATGTGATCAGCTTATGAGATTGAAACTGAAAAACTGGTCACCTGACATCCTAAATCTATTATGTTAGTTTTTGTCCTTTTATTCATGAGATTTAAGATATCTTATATTGATACAGTCCCTCTACTATCTTTCCTATGAATATTAAGCTTTGAAAGAGCATCCAAGCATGAGACACTCACAGATAACTGATTTATTACTTTAAATAATATACTTCTCCAGATAATGCCATATGTGGACACTGAATCAGAATCTTTTCCAGAACAGATTTCTGAAATTCTTGATAGTCCCATGGTCTGAATTATTATATTTTCAAAACATATACAGCAGAAGTTCTGCACTGAGCCATAACCCTGGTTAAACCCGATGCAAATTCATCCCCAGATAAGTTAAACTACACATTCCTGTAACTGCTCCATTAGGGTTATCTTAAGAATAAATATAGTATATCGTATTTTCTTCTTGCAGTATAAAATAAAAATCTCTTGAAATGCCTTTGACACACTCTTGATATTAATAACTGTACAAGATGCCTTGCGAATGCGAATTTCAGCCAAATCTTTAGATCTGAAATAGCTTAAATGAGTGTATTTATGAAATCACATGGAGTTTGAGCTATAGTGCAAGGCATGAGATCAACTACAGTGCCACAATATATTCACAAGAAGGTAGCGTTCTGTCTTGATGAGAAATCAAGAGCATAGCATGAAGCAAGATTACATCACAGGTTCATGACAGTTTCTTAAGTGATGCCATTATTCCCTCAATATGTTAAAAGGCTTCATCTTGTGATTCAGACTTAAAATTCCGTGATTACTAATGGCTTTGATGGCTGTGTTTCTATATTTGGTTTCTCCCCAGCCAGAGAACTGTGTCATGTGTCTGGGTGTCCTCCAAACACTACCCACTCTTACTGAACTAGATGCCATGAAATCCCACCCAACAGAGCCATTCCTCTCTTGAAAACAATTACTAATTCTCTACAATAAAACAACCAGGATACTGTTGCCATACCACAGGAAGGACTGATAGCATCACGTGGGCTGCACATTCCTTTTTTTGGCAGACGCAGGTGGGATGTTCCCTTTTAAGATCTCCGGAGCAGAGGAAGCAGGCCTTGAAACACAATGTACATTCAAATTGGCTTTTGTCTAAAGATCTCATGATATTATTTCTTCTACATAGCGATACTGATTCCATCTGCAACAGCATTTTCTTGATGTACTTCCCTTCTTTGTTCTGAGACAAAAAGTAGACACAGGATAATAAATGAAGAGCAGTAGACCATAGTATGTGACTGAATGATATTCCAAAGTGTGAGAGGAGCAGGTTTCAATCATTTTACTTAGAAGATTAATCAACTGAGCTCATTAACTTGATGGACCATTTTTAATTAGTAAGAACAAAGGTTAATTGGTAAGGTTCTGAGTTAAGAGAATGCTGTATTTTTGCTACTGCTCTTTTGGTTCTGGTACGCTGCTATAAGATGAAGAATAAATCACCTAACTAAAGTATATCATTTGTTTCTCCAGAAAAATAGTGATGACCATAACCAACATGTGTTATTATTATTAAATTTGTGAAAGAGGAACCAAGGTACTGTTCAAATTAATTTGTTAGAACAGAATAGGGAATTGAATCAAGCCCAAGAATCAGACTGCTACCTCTCTCCTCACATAACGTGGCAGACTTTTCAGGCATCCATGTGTTGAGAGGTTGTGATGAATACATAGTCATTACATTTAAATAATTCAAACCCATACAACTAGCCAGGCAATCAATGCTTTTCCAGAAAAAATGGAAAATCTCCTGTTTGCGATGCTAAAAAGTGGATGGAATAGCTGTATTATTTGTACATTACCAAGAGAAATTGAACAGCAATGCTATCCCTGCAATTTCTGGCCATTCAGAAGAAGTGACAATACATCTACAGACACAAATGGATATACTATTAAACAGCAAAAAATAACACAACAATATTGTGGTTTAATTAGGCTAGATGAAGTTTTTTATTATTATTAAAAATTATAAATTTAGAATTAAATTCTAAATTAGAGTTTTTGCTCTTGAGAGAAATTTTAAACATGTGAATCAACTTCAGCTGTCAAAAATCTGTAGCTTTACAGCCAGCTTTCATAACATTTTTCTAGCTTGAAAATTAGGAGAACCTTATGTATGTTTATCTTTGATAAATAAATGCCAGGCATTCAAATACTGTATAGGTATAGGTCAGAGTTATGAAAACATTTTTTTTTTAAAAAAAAGGAGCCAATATTTTGCCCTGTTCAGATTCTATGCTTGTTTTAAATATTGCTGAGATAAAATTGTATGTATGTATGACCTTTAGACTGCAGCAACTAGATTTCAAGCATGCTCTCAGCAGATGAGATACTTTCATAGTCTCTTTTGAGTAAGAAGGAAAGTGTTAGGCATGAAGGACCAGGAAAGTGTGAGGCATGAAGGACCAGGAAAGTGTTAGGCATGAAGGACCAGGCTCAGATGATGCAGTTCTAGCTAACAGATTTATTGTTGTTGTAAGGTTGCAAGAATTTATCCAAATGTACTTCTGCATTCCCAAGACAAGAATTATGGCCCTCCCAAAGGGTTGGATCTCTGATATTTGTGTGTGCACAGTGACTCAAGGCTGATTCCCTCTTCGCTCCTGGTTCTACCCGTCCTCCTCCCACAGAAAGTCTTCTATGTTTGCCTAGAACCCAAAGTGTTTTACTCTGTGGGAGGGGACTTCTTTCTGGTGGACTCTATAATGTAGGATTTTCTCAATCCTGACAGTCATGATGGACCTCCTACTACAATTTTAGGTATGCATAGATTTCTCTTATCATTCAAACTCTCCCTAAGTGTAAGCCAGATGAATGATTTCTCTGTAATTTTCTTCCCTGCTCACCTCCACATTTTTGAGTAAATATGATCAGCTTTAAAACTATATATTAAAACAATATAAACATTAATCATATTATTTTTACATTTTTGATAAGCCAATTTGAGATGATATAGTATAGTATAAGTATGTTAAAATAAGTACATACTTATTTTAATAGGTGAGATATAATATGGTTTAGAAATGTGACATGACATTCCAAACTGAATTATGGGGAGTTTTAAGAAGCTACTTATTAAATATTGTCTTCAAGAAACTTCTGGAGATCCTAGGATCCTTGAAAAATCATCCTTTCAGAAGTGCTTCCATCAAGCTACTGTCTTCCTGATGCTGAAGTCTTTGATGCCCATATTTACCAGCTACCATGATGGAAACTTTAATTAGAACACAGAGAAGGATGCTATGGATGGTTACAAATTTCCATAAGAAGAGTAACCACGAGCCACAATATCACTTCATGCCTGAGCTCTATGCCAGAAAGTCTAATAGCTGATGGACTGATATGATCATGTTTCAAATACAGGTTTGAAGTAATGCCTTCATTGTTCAAAGACTCCACAGAGAAAGCACATTGTCTCCAAATATCCCAAGCTGATGCTCCCTATATGGACTGAAGGAGGGTCTTGAGTAGATCATGACAGGGATGCTGTTTTGTTTTTTTGTTTAGAGTTAGTATCTATTAAATTGGAAATATGTAGAAAAAGAATATGGAAATTCTGTTCCTGAAAGCAAATCATTATTTTTGTTAGCAATTAAAATACATGGAAATAAACTGAAATTACTATTCTATTGCTTATCTAGGACCTACAGAATTCACTGAGATTTACTTAAATCCATTTTTTAGTTTTGTATTGGTTCAACCAAGGGAGGTCAGGTACAAGGTATATCAGGGCTTCTCATGTATTTTTAGTACATGTACTTTCAAAACAAATCCTTCCAACTTTCTGCTCTTATCACTTCTCCAGGATAAACCTTCAGAATACTCCATCAGAATTAAGTTGGCTGCTTTTCACATGGTGAATGAAACATGTATCAACATAAAATTATGCTGTCATTATAGAGAGTAGGATATCAAGAGCACAAAGTGGAATCTATTAAATAAAACAGAACTTTGGCATGGGTTTATTCTGTGTTTTTCTTTGAGCCTTTTGATTTATTTAAAAAAAGCCATTACTCTTATTTATCATCAGAATTGTTTTAAAAAGAGTCTCTGGCTGTGGTTGCTTTCTCAGAGAGCCTCTTGCTAGAATAAATTAAGATGTTAATTTACAATAGTCCAAAGAAGGTTGGATAACGTGCTAGCTGTGTTTTGAAGTGATCTCAAACTTTGTTGGTACAACAGTTTGGACACAGCCAGATCAGGAAGCTCCAGGAGTTGGAACTGATACAGGTGGAGGCTAAGAGAGGAAACCACAGCAAAGGCCTTGATAAAGTAACTGGTGTTGGCTTATTGGCATGGAAGAACAGAATTATCTGGTCCTGCCAGTGTTATAACTTAGTTTGCTTGGCACAGCAGTAATAGAAAATGAGGTTGTGCTGTCTCCTTGGTTGAGTTACAGCTGCAGAGCAATATTGATACTAACTGCCAAGAATTATTGGGAATCAGGCAATGTACACATTTTAATAACAACAGCAGCAGCAGCAACACATAGCAGTCTCTATTACTGGCTGAACTACCAAGAAAACAAGATGGAATGATAGGAAGTAGAGGCCTCTGGAGACCTGATATCTTGAATGAGCAGTTTCACTAGAGACCAGAGCCCCCCAATAACAGATGTTATTGAAAAAAGATTTGGATTTAGCTATCTTTCAGACTAAGAGTATGGGTTTGGGACTGGGAAAGTATACTGGAGATGTAGTAGTGTTGACTGTTGGTATTGGCCAGAGTTTCTCAGAAGGGAGAACAGACCTGAAAGTAGAAGATGCCGCCACTGCCTACTTGAGCAATTATTAGCATATAGTGATTATTTCAATGATATAGATCAAAGGAGTCTATCCTTAGAACTTTAAGATATGTAGATTTCAATTCCCAGAATTCTTCAACCCACCAGAAGTCCATATAGTCAGAAGACTGGACATGCCTGATCTTGATCAGTGTCTCTGTGGACCCAATCACCTTGGTAGAAGACAGTCTGGGAAGTGGTAAGCTCTTCATTTGGAGTGAGAGAATTAGGCAGCAGAAAAGAACTCATGATGACTGTCATCGATAGGAAGATGCTTTAACATTGTGGCTGTCCATTACTGATACAAAAAACAGAATGATCCTGATTAAAGATGGCTGTGTCCAATAAGGCCCTCATTACATGCTCTTTCATAATAGACAGGGTCATTATCATAAGCAAGCTGAGACAGTTTCTTTTGGGAGATAGTATTACTGAGTAGGGGGGCATTTTTTTATTCTTTAACAGTGCAAAACTGATTCCAGGGCTCCTGCTATAGATTTTAAGTTTTTTTCCTATCTCAAGATGTTAACAAACAATGCCACTGATTTTCTATTACAATTCCACTACAATGATATAGGTCTAGTTTGAGTTTCAACCCAGATGGGGTTGAAAAAAAGAAATGGTCATATGGGAACCTGCAGCCATAGGTCTGCAAGATTGTTTGTCCTTCTCCAGAAAGGAAGGAGAAGCAATTCAAAACTCCAAGCACAAGAATCTCACCAAATGGAAGAAAAGCTGAAAAGATAGTAGTAATGGTGATGGTAGTAGTAATAATAACAATAAAATGCCACCAAATTCCCAGTGACTCTGGGCAATTAGTAGGGTAATAATGGATTGTTTCTTTGTGTAGCAGAGGAAAAGAGAAAGAAGCAACATTAGCTGTATTTAGCTAAAATGGCTAAATGAATCCTCATTACAGCAATAAAAAAGTAAGAACATTTATCTCTTTTCAATGTCTGTTGAAATACAACAAAAGGAAGCTTCAGTATAATTATGATTACAAGTTGGATGCAATAAGCATAAACAGAAACAATAATATAAATCTTTTCAAATGCATATAGACATTTCTTTTTTATAATATGGACTCCCCTCCTTTATTTAATTTGTTTTTGTATTATTTAGAAAGAATATAACACCGTTAAACGACTTGCTTTAGTATGATTAATTTAAACATGCTGGGTTTTAATAGCACCAAATAAAATGTATCTAACTGTATCTCTATATATCAGCAATTCTTGGTCGTGATTCCTTCCCAGACCTTTTTATCTTTCTCAATTTTATTGATTATTTTTAGGCTTTCCACAAAAAAAGCAGGAGTGAAATAAAGGTAACACTTTCTTATTATTGATTTTACTCTTGGAAAGTATTTTTTTCTTGTTTTTAATGTTTCAGGTTGTTCTGCTCGAGTACAGCCCTGGGGAAAATTGGATAGTTAATTAGTAGGTAAATAATGGATCTTTCTTGGATTGTGGAAGGATGCTAATTTAAATTATTATTGACTAGAAAATGGGAAGAGCTGCATATTGACCTCATTATTAAATGAACTTATGTTTTGTGATATATAAATATTGCAATACCATAAGGATTGGTATTGCAATATTTATATATTAGCTTCTGGGGTGCCTTTTTGACATTCACTAAGCTATATAAGAAGGAACTACTGGTTTTTAAGAGCATCTGTCATGTCATAAATAAATAATAGCTGTTACAATTCTGGGAGAGTTTCTTCAAGGTATTCTGTATTTTTTGTTATTTAATATATATGACAGTGTAGGAGAATCCTCAAATGAAATTCTTTACATATTTGATAAGCATTACATTTCATGGTGACATCTTAAGAATAACAGTGGACCACATTGTAGCTGCTATGAGAAGATCACACAGGCTGACTACAAACAGTGCAGTGGTGCATTGGAAGTTCTGCAAGAAATACCATTTGCCTGCAAGCAAGAACTGGTGGGATCATAAAATAGAGAAACTAATAGAAAATGAAGAAACTAAATT
>JANHZU010008468.1:5544-22275 GCA_032468055.1 Acrochordus granulatus | reverse complement strand
AAGGATTGAAGGGAAGAGGAGAAGGGGACAGCAGAGGATGAGATGGATAGATAGCATAGTCAGTGTGATGGGTGTGGTCTTGGGAGGACTCCGGGAGGCAGTGCAAGACAGGGGGGCCTGGCATAATGCCGTCCATGGGGTCGCGAAGAGTCAGACACGACTGTGTGACTGAACAACAACAATGGAAGAGGAGCAGATAGTTCAGGTACAACTCCACAGCTGAGCATCTACCACTGCAGGTGTTACAAACCAATCTTTTTTATTGTGCTGTATGTTTAAGAGTGAACATTAGTGCCGAAGGCATTGTCCTTCAGTTTGCAGCCCTCTAGGATTTAAGATGTTGTACCTGATTCCCTACCCCAATTCCCCTTGTGCTAGAAGGACATCTTGTCCTTCTCAAACTGCTTGCCTTCTGACTCCTGCCTAGCTTCATCATCCTCTCCCATTCTCCTCTGAACTTTCTCCATGTGCTGTTCCAGGTTATGTTTTCCTTGCCTGCATCTGATCAGCTGCTCCAGCCCAGCTTCCCTGTTGATCTGCTTCAATCTTCCTTATGTTATGTAGCATTTGGTCAACAGAGGTTTTGCCAAATCTCTTCCATTTTCCTGGAAGGTGGCAGATCATAAGAGTAAGATGGACTGTGATGGTTGCCTTGAGATCCAAAAAGGTATATCTCGATTATTTAATGCAAAGCCTCTTGTTATTAAAGTTGGAAGTCGGCCTTATAAATTTCACCCTGAAAAATATGAGCTCCCTATTTCAAAGTCAGATAATATGCCACACTCTTTGCGGAGCTGTTTATCTTCTTTTGAAGGGCGCATTTGGCCAGTTTAACTCATTCTTAAATGGTTCCTCATGGCAATTAATCATTGGGGGCAATTTTTTAAAATATCCATCTTGTTGTAACTCTTTGATGTGAAATCAGTATGATTCTCTAATTATCTCTCATTTGCAGAAAATATGATGAATTCACATTTTTCTTTCAAAAAAGAAGGAAAAAAATCAGTCCTGTTCCTAAAAAAAACATGAAGGTTCAAAGAGTAGGACAAATGACTGGAATCAGGTTTATGGTTTTATAGATGATCTAAACTTTAACACAGTCCATTTCTAATGCTGATCACAGTGGTACTATTTTCCTGAGTGAGTCACTCTGTGTTTTGGTATCTATTTTTATTATACAGGGCAGAATAGTTTACTAAGAAGAGTTACTCAATACAGACTGAAAAAAAATCAGGATTAGGGGGATTTTTCGTATGTCTGAATCAAATGAATGGCTGTAAGCAGAACTTCTGTGAAAATCAAACATTCAGCTTCAATAAGAGACTTCTCATACTTCTTTTTAACAGACTTCTTAAAACAACAGTCCTCATCTTCATGTCATTAAAATTATCAGAGAGCACCATAACTTATGAAACCTTGAATGTGTATATCATTTACATAATTACTTCATATCATCACAAATGTGCAAAAATATAGTTGTAACATTATAGTAACCTCATTTTTGTTTTACATTATTTGGATTCTTTTGTGCATGAATTTTCTGAAAATCTTTTCAGGTAGGCAGGAAAGGCATGGGAACATGCTTTAAGTCATGAAACCAGGTTTACGAACCACGGTTGGCTTTACATAACACACAGTTAGAACCAAACAACCATATTATGGATCACTGTTTGCATGGGTGTACTAAGATAGTCTATTGTATTCAAATTATATGCCTAAAGTTTTTGTTGCAGCCTTCAGTGAAATAGGGAGCAGGGAATAAAATGTGTGAGGTTTCTATGCTGCTTTTTCCAATTAATTACTGAGTCCTGTCCAAGGGTATATTTTTTTGGAAGTAAGCTACAAACCAAATTATTAGAATTATATAGCAGGGGAACCTTTGCAGATACATGAATATATTTCAATTGGGGTTGCGGTGGCTGAGCAGTTAAGCTTGTTGGCTGGAAGGTCAGCAGCCTGAGTTCAAGACTCAGGCACCACATAACAGGGTGAGCTCCCGTTATTTGCCCCAGCCTCTGCCAACCTAGCAGTTCAAAAGCATGCAAAATGCAAGTACTGTAGATAAATAGGTACCCCCTAAATTGATAGGAAGGTAAATAAATATACATTAATATATTTCACTCCCCACCAAACTCTTATGCATGACCAACAGCTGTAACACATATATATATGTCATTATAATTGGAAACAAAGCCTCATCCACAGTAAGGCCCAGACATTTTACCCAAAAGGATCTCATAACAGCCTTAGTATATTACTAGAGAAATTTCAGGATGGAAGGAGGACAAGTCTGATTTTTGCAGCTTCATAGCATTAGGAAGAGATTGTAATCATTTGAATCAGGCAAAGTGAAGAAGGGTCCTAATAGCTTCTCTTAGGACAATCTCAGTCTGACCCAGTGTTTTTCAACCTCAGCAACTTTCAGATGTGTGGATTTCAACTCTTAGAACTCCCCAGTCAGCCATGGAGTTGGTTCAAACATCTGAAAGTTGCTGAGGTTGGAAACACTGATCTGAACAGCTAAAGTCTGACAGTTGTATAACTTCTGCTTGCTCCCTTTGGGAATGGGAGGTGCCTGATTTGGATTACTTAGCTAATCCTTCAGAGTCACAGTTGATACTTTTGGATCTGCCCTATTCTTATCCTGAAGCACCTGCTGCTATGCGAGTTAATCTGTGTGTTTGTGTACACATGCATATGAATGTGTGCTTGTATTTTTACTACTGATTATCCCCATTGGCTTTTTATGCGTGTATAAATATTACAGAGGATATTGTATAATATGAATTTTAAAATAAATATGATTTACTCATCCTATATATATTAATATGCAGATGAGAAAACATTTTGGATATTAATTATGTACAAAAGGCATATTTTAGGAAAAGCTGCATGCAGATGTAAATACAGGAAAAAGTTGTGTATAAAATGTATACCTTAGGAAAAGTTGTATGAATCATACAGGTACATGACATGTTTCTGTAGATCATTATGTGTCCAGGGTAACAAAGGTGTAGGGTCCAAGGAGGGTCCAAGGAGCAAGATCAAATTAAATGTTATTGACTGGTAACATCATATATGAGGATATGGAACAATTTAAAACATCAAGTTTCATATTCAGACATGATGCAGAGGGGATTTGCCAAACAAATGAAAACCTACTCTGAGTCACTTTTTTTCTGGCCATTGCACTGCAACCATAAAATGTTGCTGTAAGTATAATTTTCCTAAAAGGTACTTCCAGCTAAACTAGATTCTGGAAACAAAATATTGATAAGCTTGGCAAAAATCCTTGTCCTGCTAATCTACATCTTCTTTTCTTGTCTCCTATGATATAAGGCAAACATATAGGATGAGAGAGATCTGGCTTGGCAATAAATAGTACATGTGAAAAGGTTCTTGAAGCCCTTGTTGATGACAGGTTAAACATGTGCTGGTAGCATGATGCAGCTGCTTAAAAGGCAAAAACTACTTCGGGGTGCATTAAAAGGAGCATAAATTGTTCCTAAGAATGCATCCCAAGGTTGCATGAATTATTCCACTCAACTCTGCCCTGATCCAACGCCATTGGTCTCTCAGCTAGCAGAATAGGCTACTATACAAAGTGGTGAGTTCTCTATCTTTGGCTGGATGGTTATTTATCAGAATATTATGATCTAGACGATTATGCTTTGATAGTAACTAAGATGATCTCTAAAGTCCTTTCCACCTCATTAATTCTATGAAATTTCTATAAAATTTAAATTTCCACTGAATTCACGAGAGTTTCCTTATGCATGAATTCTGCCCATTTTAAAAGCCACCAGCTTAATGCTTTTTTTATAGTCTAGGGTAGAAATATACATGGAACAGAATCAGTACAGTTCAATTGATTTTATGTATAGTTTTAAGAAAACCCACCTCAATTCTGTAAAATTTGTAAAACAAAACTTTACAATCCTTTAAAATTCTGTTCTAGATTACCACTTTTCAGTTTGAATTTTGACAGTTGAATTTGAGAATTGACCTTAAAATTTGGCTTTCATTTGAGAAAGGCAAAGATGAAGTGAACTTAAGATATATGAAATATTTTGCAAATCACTTGTCAGAAATTATCCAATACTTGATTCTACTGTGTGTCTATTGATATTCACTGTATACCAATACTGATTGACTGCCTTACATTATCAAACATGGTTAAGTCTTGCATATTTAAATATTCAAATTCATGTCAAATACTCACAGATACAGGTCAACAATGATTTGAAAACCTGATAAAGTATTTCTGATTTGCTGTCAAATGCTGACTGCTTCAACACATTATCTTTTACATATATTTCTATATATAGAAAGGAGGAATTATATTTGATAATACATACTCATAACTATGGGTAAAGATAAAATATATGAATGTGGGCAACCTCATCTTTATTCTTCCCACACATTCAAGCCTTTATGAAGATGAAGATAAATCACTTCCTTCCCCACACAACAGCAGTCAGACTTCTGTGAGCTAGGATGGGGAAGTGAACTGGGTTGGAGAGAGCATGGCTTCTCACTGCTTTGGTAGATTTTATGAGAGGTTTCTTTGCAAGCAGTGCATGCATACTCTTGCATTTAGGTATGAACTGGCTTGAAGATGGATTTCCACAATCTGTGGCCACACAAGAGGAGCTTACAAGTTCTTAACAAGTTTTCCTACACCTCTGACTCACGCCTGACTCACCTATTCATCTGCCAAGAACATTCAGTTTCCTCTGCAAAGAAAGAGCAAATCCACTAATTTACACAACAAAATTAACTGAGCATAAAGGTAGGATAATGTGTTTGTGCCAGGCTAGCCTGCCAGGTTATTAAAACACCTCTGCCTATGAATTCCATAAGCAATGGCAGTCTTTTTCCACTCGGAAAAACAGCAAAGTTCAAAGAGGCCAGAAAGAGTAGTTGGAGGAATATTAGAATGTACTGGCAGACCACAGTTTGCTACTGAACTTTTCCATGGTTTATCATAATTCCAAAACATTTGGGAACATCTCTATGAAAAACAGTCTAACAGAGGTTATTGTTCCATTACTTTAAAAGTCGTTAAATATTGTTTATTATTCTCTGTATCTTTTCCTTATACAGTAGTTGCCCTTGTTTTTCCAAGAAATATCAGTTAAATTCATCATTATTTTAGAATAGATTCATGACTATGGATTAAATGCACCATTTAGGGGGCAGAGAAACGAGTTAAATATCACTTTCTATACATGCTGCTTTCAGTATTAAAAATAACTAAAAACATGCAAACTTCTCTGGTTCTAAATCTAAATTTTCAGGACTACTATACTCAAACAGGGAAACTTTAATATTTCCTTAAATTTCCCCATTCTTTAATATGGCATTTAAAATTAAGGAAATCCTCCGTGGCTACCTGTATCAGAATTAGTTGTAGGTTTCATCTGTAAGTTCCTAGCTACAAATTTAGTGACCCACAACAGATCACAATTTTTTGTCCTAATTAGAAACTTTGTATGTGAAATATTTTCATGTCTTAAAACAAAAACTATATTGATAGAAATTGTTGTCACCATTCAAACATCTGAGGAGGTTCAGTGCATAATTAGTCCTCCCATCTGCTGTTCCTTCAGCTTTGAGACAATTCTGCAACACAAATACATTTCTAAAGCTTCTCCTTCCATGAAAGAGAAGGGAAATACAGATTTTAAAAGTTGTTTGAGCTCCATAGTTTTTATTTAGGTATAAATTGGTTTAGGTGACTCACTGAATCTGTTTCATCTCTTTCATGCTGAATTTATAAGAGTGGAATTCTTAGGATAATGGTTGTGATTCACAAGCTTTAGTGCTTTGCAAAAGTTTTGTATGCATAAAAACTGAAGAGGGACTTTAATGGAGAATTCCATATATGCATTTAGGATTTCCCAAATTAAAAGGCATAGAAAAACTTTGGGATACAGTATATCTCCTTGGTTGATGTCTCTATGGTGCTATTTATTAAAAGCAGCTTTCCTCAATTTGGTGCTTACCTTCCAAGTATGCTAGATTATAACTCCTGGCATTCCGTGGGTGTGTTCTATCAAAAGGTCTTTTGTTTTTCTGCTTCTTTGACAAATAATTAGAAATCTAAAAATCTGAAGTAAAACATTGTGGTAAAATTTGTTCTTAATTTAGGATACATGTATGTTTGCATATGTCCCAAGCCTTTTAATTATTTTTGTTTGTAAATCAACAGCATTGAAAGTTCTGTGTATTCTCATATTTATGAATGGATTAGAGAGGAACATTGGATAGTAATTATGTCTTTAAAATGGATATTATAATTAATTAAGACACTTAAATCCAACTCACAGGCTGGTTTAATAGATTTTTTCGCACAATTCAGATGGTTGGACTAAGTAATCCTTGGGCTCCTTTCTTACTTCAAATTCAGTGATTCTATTATTTTGTTTAAAATATTAGATTCCAAAAAATGGAAAATAATTCATTATTATCTAATTAAATATGAATTAGTAATATTTAATTTCTTTGCTGCTGTTTACTCCATTCATTTTTTAATGAATGCTAAAACATCACTTGCTCCTGGATTACATTTGCTCCTATGATTGCTATTTGCTATTGCAGTAGAAAAGTACAATGTGGATTAGCTTTCCAGTCTGCTTTTCATATGAGGTTTGCCTTCCTGAGTAGCCCTCAGTATAAAATATAAAAATAAATCTATATTATAGAACACAAAATAATAAGACTCAACTTATTATTTAGAATGATATATTTTATGTTCAAGATTTTTTTTTTTCAGTCAGTTTGAAACAGCCTTGGACCATGTCAATTCAGGCCATACAAATCAGCCTTGTGTATCAGAAAGTTTTTGTGAATAAAATCTGTAAAGTGCATAAAAAGTTATGTTATGTAAAGGTTTTCAGCCTATTATATACATGCTACTTTCTAATAACAGGAGGATTGGAAAGTGGAAAGAAAACGTGTAATTAACAATCGTACGGCCCAGGAAAAATGATTGTGCTTTTCTGAAACTTTCCTGAATTGTCAAATCAAACAAGATTTTTGTTAAAAAAAAAGTCTCTTCCCTTTTTAGAATTCTGTTGATTTAAATGGACTCAAGCTAGATATAGTTTGATGCATGATTTATATAAGATTGTCTCTAACATCTATTGCCACACAATAGGTCATCTATCAACATGTCTATGGAGTGAGCAAGTAATATTATAAGTTAATAATGTCGCAGTCAATGAGTTACCTATCCTAATTAAATCCTTGCAAGCAGGGTTTTCTTAAGGCTTCGAGAGACCTGGATGAGCAGAATGTTAATCTATTTTAAAAGCCCGCCTTTCAGTCCATCCTATTCGATGGAGTTTTGCTCTCCAGTTTTTATTCAACTGAAGTAAATAATTCAGGAGAGGGGAGCATATTGGGAATCACAAAATGCTGAAATAATTGTTGGAACGTATTTGAAATTATTTAGTAGTATTGCTTAGGATTAACTGTATTGATCTGTCTTATCATTCAAATACTGGATCGTATTTTTGATGGAATTCCTTCATGTTTAATCTGGTACTATTACTTCATTTCCCCTGACCCACCCAAATACTATTTTATAAAGATCTTTGATTGCAGGTGAATATGGCTATGTCCTGAAACAGCAAGTTTAATTATTATTGGACATGATTGTTTTGTACTTTTGTTCGCTCTCCATAACTGTGTGAAGATCCTCCCCTTATTTTTTTCACAAGGGTGAAAGAAAATAAGCAGGTTCAGAATGAGCTATCAATTTCTAGATCAGACATGTCCAATCTTGGCAATTTTAAAATGTGTGGACTTCAATTCCTCAGCATAGCTGGTTGAAGAATTCTGGGAACTGAAATCTCATACCTTAAAGTTGCCAAGGTTGGACACCCCTGTTCTAGAATTCTAGACTTTTCCGAATAGGAATGGGAAATCAAAACATATCATTATACTTGTTCTCAGAATATAATGATCTTCCACGATCCCACTATTCGCATCCATAACCAAAACCCATTAAACAAAGAAATCTACAGCTCTACAAAGGAGCACTGATCTATGCACCCTGACCCAAGAGTGTGCCCATTGAATGCTACAGGACCAACTGCTGATTGCAAACATATGGTACAACACCGCAACTCTTTTTAACTCTAAAATCTACATCCACTCTCTGCATTGTCTGAATGTACTTCCATATGCTTTAGCATTGAGAACACCAGTGAGGGTATGAAAGAGCCAAAAGAGAGTTTATAGGACAGCTGCCTGTTTAATCAGTAGCTTTGGATTCCCTCTGAACCCATCAGGTGAGTGAAACCTATCTTGAGATGACTTGTGTAGATATAGCTGATTTCTCCAGGCAAGTTAATTGCTTCCTTCCTTAAAAGAAAACTGACATCCATATGGCAGGGCTGTGACTGTGCACCAGTCTCATCAAATCTTCTTAACCCCTTCTTAATCTTCTTGAAGGAACTCTTTCAAGACTTCCAGATTCAGGCTTTAATACGGATTAAATGGATATATAGATATTAGATATAGATATATAAGCACAGGAACAGATTTGCTTACGCACATACTTGACAAGCTGTGACTAGGAAAAATACAAAATCCTGTCCAAACCACTATTTCTTCTTGAGTCATAGCAAGGGCCATAATTAGAGTTAGGGCGCCCAAGCATCATTCTAAATTTGGGTGTTGAGGATTATACAGCTACTTTCAATGGACCTGCAATCAGAGTTTTAGGCTAATTGGTTTAGAGCTGTATGCAAAACATCACAAGCAATTTATAAATATGCTGTCATCTCAAGAAGTAAGGGGGAAAAACACTGTCCTGAAAAGACTCTTTGAAGTGCAGAAACTGTGGACCTTTATATTCTCCCACTTTCTCTTTTCTCTTCCTGCTTATACCATATGTGTTTTCCCACAGCAGGATACTTCAGTCCCATGAGATCTAATTAATATTCATCCAGAAACCATTCCAACTCTACCTGGGAAAATAAATTCATTGTAACAGAGATTCCAGAAACATTCCGGTATTTAGAATTTATGTGGATTTTTTTTCTTCATGTAATGCCAAGAAAAATATAAACTTTTAACTCACAGTGTTTTTTTTAAAGCTTTTAATGGGTTAAGATGCTTCCAAGCCAAACATCATGTGAAATTTTTGTTCTTTAGCCAGGTGTAAAAACTAAGCATCTACTTCCCCATCAAATAGCAACAGGGTAAATAAATGAGCTGCAAACAGATTTAGTGATAATAAAATGGATTTGAACAAAATGAGCCATACAAAAGTAAATTCTGTTTTAATGGCCATCTAAAACAATATAATGTGAATTATATTGTTTTAAATGTTCCAACAGTTTCCACCTATATAGAGAAAAGTTTTGGGTCAAAACATGCAAGGCAGTAATTTTATGGTGACCTGTGTTTCAGAATAAGCAATAACAGATCAAGCTCTGTACTCGGAGCTTTCAGTGTTCAAACATTTCGGTAGAAGTCCAACCCATTCATTCTATTGCTCTAAATCATCAAGCAGTGACTAATACATTTATGAAAAATATAGAGAGAAGACAGTATCTCTGTTTAAAAAGAGGACTCATGCCATCTTTAGTTTTTCAGACTGAATACCAGCCTTCAGAGGAATTGAGGAAGCTGTTTGCCTCCTTTTGTTTCAACACTCAAACTATTATTCTAGCGGGAGAGGAAATATCCATGTTAGTGGGTAAACAGACCAATAATAAGGGACAGTAATTGGGAAAGAAGACTAAACAAATATTTTGGTGTTAGATGCAGATTAATTTAATTTATTTATTAAATGTATATGCCGCTGAATTCAAAGCGACTCTCGGCGGCTTACAGTAAAAACATATCATAAAAACAGAATTAAAAACAACTAAAAATCTTTAAAATAAATCAACTGGACTGAGCAGGGAGATAAAAATATACAAGGGGGAAGGTGAATGTTAAACCACCAACCACCTCCAAGATGATGTGTCTTCATCAAAGCCCCATGCCAGCTGGCAGAGCCAGGTGTTAAGACTCTTCCGGAAGGTTGTCAGGGTGGGCATGGACCTCACCTCTGGGGGCAAAATGTTCCATACAGCAGGAGCCACAGCCAAAATGCTCTTCTTCTAGATCCCGACAGCCGAATTCCTTGGCTGGAACCCTTCTTTGGGGTGAGATGGTTCCTCAGATAACCGGGTCCTATGCCATGAAGGTCCTTAAAGGTCAAAACCAACACTTGAATTACACCTGGAAGCAGACTGGAAGCCAATGCAACTCACAGAATAAAGGTGTTATGTGGGCCATTCTATTGGCCCCTACAATCATCTGCGCAGCCTCATTCTGCACCAGCTGCAGTCTCCAGATGCTCTTCAAGGGTATCGCCATGTAGAGCATGTTGCAGTAATTCAGGGATGAGATGACGAGGGCATGAGTGACTGAGTGAAGGTTGCTCTGATCTAGGAAGGGGTGTAGCTGGTGCACCACACACAGTTGTGCAAAGGCTCTCCGAGCTGCGTCTGACACCTGCTCTTCAAGCAGGAGTCACAAGTCCAAGAGAGCTCTCAGATTATGCACAGGATATGTTTGGGGTAGTGCCAACCCATCTAGAGTTAAAGTTCTTAAAGTCCCAGAACCAGGTCCCCCAGACACCCTAAGACACTCAGTCTTGCCAGGGTTCAGTTGAAGCCTGTTGTCTCCCATCCAGACCCGTACAGCCTCTAGACACCAAGTCAGGGCCACAGCATTACTTGGATCACCAGGGGTGGAGAAGTAAATCTGAGTATCATCAGCATACTGATGGTACCTCATCTTATGGCAATGGATGATCTCATACAACGACTTCATGTAAATGTTAAAAAGGAGAAGAGAAAGTACCGAGCTTTGAGGCACACCACAAAGTAGCAGCCAAGGACTGGACTTCTCTCTCCTTATTAACACTGATTGGGACCAGCCATGAAGAAAGGAACTGAACCAGCACAAACCCCCACAGCCAACCCAAAAGGATACCATGGTTGACAGCATTGAAAGCTGTTAAGAAGTCAAGGAGAACTAGGATGGATGCACTACCATCATCCTGCTCTTGCCAGAGATCAAGAGTGACCAATGCTATCTCCATTTCATAACCAGGCCTGAACCCAGATTGAAAAGGTCCAGAAAATCCGTTTCCTCCAAGAACCTCTGAAGCTGCCAAGTGACCACTTTCTCAACCACCTTCCCTAAAAAGGGCAAGTGGAAGATTAGATTATAATTATCCAGACAAGTGGAGTCCAATGAAGGCTTTTTTTAACAGGGGATGAACCAGGGCCTCCTTAACAGGGCCCAAAAAAGTCCACTCTCACAGTGGTGGTAATCACTCTATGGACCCACCTGTTAGTCACCATCCCAGCAGCTTTCACCAACCAGGAGAAAGAAGGATCTAACTGACAAGTAGTCGAACTGACAGCATGGAGGACCTTGTCTACTTCATCAGGAACAATAGAATCAAATTGCTCCCAGATAACTAGGCAAGACTCCTCCCTAGGCATCTCAGGTGGATTTGCATCACGCACGGCTTCCAATTGAGACCAAATCCAAATGACTTTATCAGCCAAGTGATCAGCAAACTCCACCACCAAAAGAGACCAGGTGATCTTAAACAGGGCTAAAGGATAATACTGTACCAATGCAATAAGGGCAGAGAAATAATTACATTTTGCCACCCTTATCACCACAAGGTAGGTCTTAACAGTGGCTCTAACTCGGATTCTTCCCCAGACTTCTGCCAGCAGCACTCCAGGCATCTCTTGACCCTTTTCAGCACCTGCAAGTTTTCCATGAACCATGGAGAGTGCCAAGTGCGATGAGTAGAAAGAGGCTGTATAGGTGCGATCCTATCCAGCCATCCTTTGATTCCAGAATTTGATTCTTTTCAGTTGTGAAACTGGAAGGAGCTGTTACTAGCCAAACTTTGATTTTATATACTATATCTCAATGCTTCATTAGAATGTACATTTCAATCTAAAGATTATTATATTTTGTAGACTTCAGACTATGCTTATCCTTAACAATTTGACAAGGAACACAAAAGACAAGCAGCAGAACAGAGATATGTGAATAACAAGAATGAGTTTAGTAAAACCATTCAGAATCCATGCAAGTGACCCAATCCACACATCAGAAAGAAAACAAAACAAAACACAGCTTGAATTGAAGAGAGCCATTTGAACCATCTGAAAGGAAAGTCCTTGTCAACTTGAGCAAAGAAATTAATTCCAGGCACTATAAAATGCATATTGGGGGGAGGACTGGAGGTGGAATTTGGCATGATACCTCAACTCTAGGCAGTGTTTACTTCCTAAACCCATAGTTAAGCATTACAGCTCCAAAAGTTTTGAAGTAGCTTGCAAATTAAATAATACAATCATTTTTAGGCTGCATGAAATATGATTGATTTTAAAAATGCACCTTCAATGAAACCAAAGTGAAATGCTTGGGAAAAATTGTTTACAATTTCAGCGGAGGAACTCCAGCTTGCAGACAGCAAATTCTAGTTTTAATCCTCAGCATCTCAAGGGAAGGATGGACAGAATTCTTCCACATATCCCAAAATATATTTTTTGTAGTCACAATTACTATATTAGACTGGATGGACCAATGGGTCTGACTCAGAACAAGTCTATATTCCAAAATACATATAGAGAAATAAGTACCCAAACAAGTTCTTCTCCTTTTGACAAAATGAACTTAATTGAGGACATGACAAACTTGAGTGGAGCCAATAGATTGATCCAATTCCTTTCTACAAATGTCTTCAGCACAATCCTCACAAAAAGCAACATCCAAGAGGCCACATTTGTGCCCTGCTAACTGTAGTTTAATATTCATACCTTAAACTAGTCAGTTTTTTTCAATCCTAGCCAAATACTATGATTTAGAGTAACATGGTGTTTACAGATGGCATTAAGCTGTTTCATACATTATACTGAGGCAAAGCTGGAATTACTTGAAATCTATATTTCATGGAGAATACGAGGTCCTTGGAGAGCGGCCTATGTGATGCGTGCACTTGGACATTTAAGCTTAAGGATTTTTATAAAAGGTAAGAATATTTCACACAAGGATATACTGTACAGGTTCACCTGCATAGAAAGGTGATGTAATTGGTGATGTTGGAGAAAGACCAGGGGGATCCAAGTCTATAAACATTCACAATATGCCACTTAATAAAATTTGTTTGTGAGAAAAATTGCTACCAGATTCCTTCTTATTTTTGACTACCATAGATTAATCCAGCTTTACACTGGATAAACAGAGGCAATCTTTATCCTTAAGACTAACCCATTTCACAATTATGTTGTTCTTGTGGAGAAAGTATGGAGGGAGGAATATGGTAGATGCCATATTCCTTGATTCCTTGAGCCCCCAGAACAAGGCAGGATATAAGCTAACAAATAATGTGTGTGTAGCCTTAAGCAAGGATTCCCAAAGACATTACTCATTTCAAAATGTCTATTAGTTGTTATGAAACATGCTTTGAACATAAAACATGTTATGACACCTACTTTTAACTGAGTAAAAACAAACAGCTTTTTGTAAAAAAGATATTTTGGCCAATAGCTGCTGAACT
This sequence comes from Acrochordus granulatus, assembly GCA_032468055.1. NCBI lineage: Eukaryota > Metazoa > Chordata > Lepidosauria > Squamata > Acrochordidae > Acrochordus > Acrochordus granulatus. Next base: position 8,672 of record JANHZU010008468.1, on the reverse strand, counting down.
GCAGAAAACAATAGCACATAATTTTATTAATGGAGGAATGAATGTTGGCCTTAACTGAAACCTCAGGGAGTATTTGAAATAGAAAGAATGTAAGAACTAAGCTGAGGAATTCCAGAAAAAGAATTCAACCACCGCACAATATGATACAAATTTCTTCTGAACGGTTTACAAGACTAACCTGGGAAGAGTGTTTATGGGATAAATTGGGGGAAAGGTGAACGGCTTTCTTTGTGATTCACCTTTTGTCAGAAAAATCTTACAAAAAATCCACCTTTGTTTATTTTTCTCTAGCTTGAGTCAGAAAATGCATCTGAACAAGTGTCCTTATCAGCCTTTAGTGCTGTGTAATCAGCAATGTTCAGAACACTGGAGAGTTACATGTTGCAAGAGCTATAACATACAGTAAATAATAAAAACATGTATTAGGTTTGGCTTCCACAAGTTGATGTACTGAATGGTTATCACAAATGTAACTCTAGGTTGGATTATCCTTAGAAACTGATAGGTTGCTTTTTCCCTCCTGCACAATTCTATTTCTCTTACATGCCAAGTTTCCAGAATACTGTTATTCTTGTTGATTTACACACAGAGAAAAATCTCTGCTTAGAATCCTTATCTAGTCATTCTATAATGGTTTAAAAACATTTCGGTATGAAATGTGTAAAGCTTCAGACACTCTGCTTCAATGGAAGTTACAACACTTACAGCTATTCCAGAAGTTGTCTCAGTTCAAAACTGACAACATAAAGCCTGGCTGCTTGAGGGACCACTTGTCTCCATATGTTTTCACCAATCAGGAGAGGTCAGTCAGAGTGGCAGACTTCCAGTTCCATCAATCAAACATTTTGTGGGACCCACAAATGTCAATAATGGCTCCTGCCCTCTGAAATGACATTCTCTCCAGAGATTTACACTGCTCCTACCTTAATGAATTTCCATAAAATACTGAAAATTTGGTCATTCTCCCAGGTCTTGGAATAGAATGGTGGTTCAATGTGTGTGACTTTTTGTGCAGGTATAAATGGGTGTGGGTATATACTATCTGTCTGTCTATCCACAGTATTTCTTTTCTTTATAAGCTGCCCAGAATCAGATGGCTTCAAAGTTGAATAAAATATTTTTCTAAAAAAGAAACAATCTGATTACAAATTCTCTAAACTTGAAATATGTTCACTTCAGACTTGGACTTCTTCTACCAATGTTTGGAAAAGCATCAAAACTTTGTGAAGTTTTCTTACCGATGTCTTCATCTGGCTCTAAAATAGTTGCCTTTGGTAATACTTGAAGCCTTGGGGTGCCCAAAAGTCAAAAAGGAGAGAAACTAGTCATTCTGATATGGAAAAAATTGCTTGATGGAAGAAGGCATATACAAAATATATTATGAGGCTTGTCTGTTTGGTTATACCTGTTACCAAAAACAAAAACAGAAAATGTAGCAAAAGAAGCAGCATGTGTATAATACTCACACGCTAATATTATAATTGCACAGTAAATGTGTAATTATGCAAATTAAAAAATAATTGTTTCTGGAAGCTGATATGCAAATTTTATAAGCTCTCTTAATATGTATTAAATTATCACTCCTACAGTGCTAAATATATATACACTAGTGACCAAAGGAGTCAGTCATTAGGCCAATTTGACATTATAGTCTTCAGTTTCCAAATGATGACTAGATGCAAGAGAAGTTTAGGGTTTAGAATTTAAAAAATCCTGAAGTTTTGTCTAAAAGTTTTTAAAAGCTTTATCCTTAAACCTTGAGATTACAAAAGATTGTAATTGTTCCATCTAAGGTTTGCCATCAAATTAGAATGCCATCATAATTTAGCAGAATTCAGTTTGTCAGATGCAGATCCAAGTAGGTAGTTTTAGGCAACTATTTATATTTCACTAATTATAAAAAACACGAATACAGCCCTATCATTATGGTTGCATAACACAATGTTTGGCTTCCAACATTGGGGGAAACAGCTAGTTCATGGCTGAATATGTATGAGCATGCAAAAACTAATTCAGGAATAATTTATGCAGCAAAAATGAAGAAATCAGTTCGAAATACTGCATTGTTTGTTCAGTGTTGTGCTTCTTTGATTGATGAATGGGCACCACTTTTAATAGGATCGCTTGCTTGGAAGTGTCTAGCATAATTATCAGCTGAGTCCATTTTAACAGCAGCAAATGAGCAGGGCCATTTCTCCTAGCTTGGCACTGGAAGTAAATGTCACCAAATGAATCTACACATTAAAGAGAATGGACTCCAATCATTACCAAGTCTTGCTTTCCATTCCCCTCCAATTCCACACTCACGTGTTAGTCTTCACAATTGTTTGGGACAGTTTTGTTTAGCTGTTATTATCAGAAATATAATATACCTGATCAAAAGTTCTTCAATGTTTGCTTAATAATTACTGCTGTAATGTAGATCAGGGTAGGAAATATAGTTGCCCCTCCCCCCATATATTTTGGGTATCAGAATCTTCAATGGGCTAAGTCAAATGTAAAGGTAAAGTCCAAAACATCTGAGGAGGTTGTGATTGCTCATCTCTGATCGAGATCAATTTTCCCCAAAGGCCATCAAATGGTGATTATATTACTGGGAATTCAGGGACCTGGAATCCCAACTCTTCAGGAGAAAACCATATTGAAATAGATTAATAGGGTTGGCCCAGATGTTTTACATAATAGATCTGGACTGAGTGGGGTCATGGATCATGACTTAAATATGTTCCTCATTTGAAAAAGAAAAAGCACAATATTTACTAAACATTGACTGGGTTGTATATACTGTATTTGCAAATGCATTCTTAAGAGCAAATTAAATGTAAGTATATATATGCAATCCATTAAGATTTAATTCCTATTTTGGTGGTATAGCAAGTACTTCAGACCCATAGAGGTCTGGCTAAGTTGAAGGTAAAGGTGAAGTTTCCCCTGTCCAGTTGTGTCTGACTCCAGTTCACAGCTGAGGGAGCCAGCATTGTCCAAAGATGCTTCCTTAGCTATGTGGCCAGCATGGCAATACGACAAGGCTCATGGAACACTGTTACCTTTCCTACCAAATTAGGCAGTACCTATTCGTGCCCTATGAAATTGCAGAACTGTAAGCAACTTTACCTCCTACATCATTG
>JANHZU010008466.1:30769-42691 GCA_032468055.1 Acrochordus granulatus | reverse complement strand
TCAAACCTGATTGCTCTTTGGAGGGGCAGATATTGAAGCTGAAGCTCAAGTACTTTGGCCACATAATGCGCAGGGAGCACTCATTGGAGAATACGGTGATGCTGGGAAGGATTGAAGGGAAGAGGAGGAGGGGATGGCAGAGGATGAGATGGATAGATGGCATAGTCAACATGATGGGTGTGAGCTTGGGAAGACTCCGGGAGGCAGTGCAAGACAGGGGGGCCTGGAATAATGCAGTCCATGGGGTCGCGAAGAGTCGTACACGACTGCATGACTAAACAACAACAACAACAATAGGTGGTGTCTTAATGACAATTTCAAAACATCTGGAGCACCACTTGAACACCATCAGGATTGACAAAATCACCATCAGTCAGTTGCGAAAGATAATTTTACTTGGAGCAGCTTACACACTCCAACAATACTTTAAATACCAACAAAAAACATCTGCTTATCCCAGGTCCTTGGAGAAGTGGATAAAAATGCCAAATCTAAAGTCTAAACATCTGACTGAATGTGTGATCGACTACAATAATAATAATCATCAATGTACTATGCTGCCACTGATCTGGAATTGGAGGATATTCATCTCCTCCTTGTCATGGAGAGCTCACTCCTTGGAATTTTCTCTGGCTAGTCCCCACTGCAGGAAGGCTGAATTGGTCTGCCCTTAGCATCTGATTGTGGCCATCTTGACTTTTATGACACATGGATACCCCTAAATGCTAGTAAAGCTAACTTAGACCCTGAGTTCTAGTCCCACCTTAGCCATGAAATTTGTTATATAAAAGTTGGGTTGTAGAGGGCAGTTGGGGTTGTTCCTGAAGCTTTAGTGCATGGTTTGATTGAGGCCCCATTCAGGTCTTACAATGAGCAGGCAGTGGGGGCCTTGGATTGGATTGCACAAGCAGAAAGGTGATAAATGCCTCTTTGTGGGGAGCACTAATTCCTACTTGAAGGAGACAGTGGTTTGTCTCCTTCCTGAAGATGCCATTGCTGGATTCAGCTATACTTGATAAATTTCATCCAGTCTCCAACTTTCCATAAGGAAGAAAAGTTCATGAGAAGATGACAGGTCTGCAGATTCCAACGACTTTGAAGAAAGCAGATTATCTGGACCTCTTACAGATGGATTTCAGACTAGGATGAAGATCCTACTGCTCAAGACAGCACTGATCACACTTGTTAATGACCCCTGGAAGGCTCTTTCATACTACACCCTTCATGTCTCTTCAGTTTTCAGTTCCATTTATCATGGTATCCTTGTGGACCAGTTGAGGGCATTGGGAGTGGAAGGTACTTCAATGATTCTCCTCTTTCCTCTGAGGCCAGTTCCAGTCAGTAGTGGTAGAGCAGAGAGATCCAGCCTTAGAACCTCAGTCTGAAGGACTGACTCTTACTCTTCTGTTTAACATCCTCATGAAACTTCTGGATGTGGTTATCCATCTTCACAGGGTTAAGTAGCACCAGTGTGCTGATGATACTCAGCTGAACATCTTCAGCAACATGTCCCACGCTGTTCAAGTGATGATGCCAAGGTTCTGTCTCGTGTCTGGACATTGTGGTCTGACAGGTATGAATCTAGACTGAGTAGTTTTAGGTTTAAAGGCACTCCAGATCCAGTGGCTTTCCCTTTTTAATCCTGAAAGGGGTTACACTCAGTCAGTGCACAATCTGGAGGTTCTTCCTGCTTGAGGAGTAGGTGGCAGCTGTGGCCAAAATAGCATTTGTACAAACATACCTGGTACTTCATTTGTGCTATTCCTGGATTGGGAGGGACTGCTCACTCCTACCTTGGTCACCTCCCAAACTGGACTATAGCAATGAATTCTACCTGAGGCTGTATTTGAAGAACACCCAGAAGCTTTATTCAGCCAACATGCAGTGGCATGTGCATTTTTGTGAGCATCACAGTACACCTATGTGACATCACTGCTATGTGATTTTCTGGGTACCATTTAAGGTGCTGCTTTTAAAGGTGCACTTTTAAAGACCGACATGGTATGGGATCAGGATTGCCTCACTCACAGGATTGCCTCTTTCCAATTATTTCTGTCTGCCTTACACATTTGGCAGAATGGGTGCACTCTGGGATCCATTGATAAAACAGTGTCATCTGTCAGACCCTTGGAAACCTCTGTGCTATGGCATTTGCCCTATTGAACAGCCTCTTCCATTAAATATGGCCTGCTCTACTCTAGTGGTCTTTTGCAAGCTATGAAGACTTGACAGTTTCCTCAGTCGTTGGGATCTGAATATTAGCATGGTAGCTCTGGCATGGTAAATGTGTGTAGTGGTTTTGGGTTTTTATTGAGACTCAATACAGTTTTAGAGATGCTGGCCAAGGAGAGGTAAAAATGGCACCCATTTCAATCTCATATGCTGCCATAATTTAAATAAGAATTATTTATAGCAACAATGCAATTAGATCCATCCATTCCTGGAAAGACCACAAACATATTACTCTCAGTAGCATTGCTGATTGCAGTAGCAATACCAGCTCTATATTCACACATGACATGAATATTTTCTGCTAATCTATTGCATCATAAAAAGGTTGAGAAAGGCATTGTAGAGTAGGGTTGTCCAGTGCTTCAGATTCATTTCCCAAAAGGTAGTTCAGAAAACATAAGAGGTCTGAATGGATCACTTTTCGGCAACTGTTTTAAAGAAGCTTAGATGCAGCTTTCCATCATGCTCCAAACTACATTTACCACATGACTACTGAACTCCAACACAGCCTTGTCGCATGATGCATATTTGGACAGATAATACAGGAGAGAACAAGTAGTTGTAACATATATAAAACTGGGGAAATAACTTGGTGTTCTCTTTTTCTCTTCTTCCAAATGAATGGTTTTACTTTTTTTTTAAACTGTCTTTTGGTTTTGTATTTGAACTCTATTATTTTTTACTTGCAAGCCACTTCTCATACGTGGGAAGCAATATAATACTATATTAAATAAATATACAAATGAAAGAATGATTAGCAATGTAATCTCAATGGTTTCACCAAAATTAAATGCCAACTAACATGGTGCTTCTTATTTGTTGGGCTTCAATTCCCAAGCTGGCCAGGGTTTTATGGGAAATGAAACCAACATCTCTAGAGAGCATCTGGTATTATTGTTACAGGTAATTTGTGTAGCACTAATATAAATGTATACTCTTTAAGTGCACTCAGTAATTCAGATTCCTAAACTTAGGTAGAACATGACAAAGGGAGCAGGACATTACTCTTGATTCATGTAGAATATTGGCATGATTTCCAGTATAATTAGAAAGTGAAAAGAATGTTAATTTGCACAACAGAATTATAAAATATGCACAATTTTAATAGGATGCTAATTTTTCTTTGCACTAGCAACAGTGATTTTTTTTTAGGATGACATTAAAATAAACCAGAGGAACACTATATTGAACCTTAATTTTCCAACTACAGCATACACAAATGATCACTTGAACATCAGTTAATTTAAGTACTTAATTTAATTAACATAAGGCCTGGGAAATAATTCTGAGCTGAAATCACTGAAGCAATAATTCCATGTATCTTATGGTCCCTGAAATATAATACATGGTACCGAAGTTTAATTTGGGGACAGCATAATTTTTAAGATGATTCATAATCCAATGCAAAGAAAACGCTTCTTTTTCTGGGCACTCATTCACTCATGTCTGCCAAAACAGGAAAGTTATCACAGTACAAATTAAAATAAATCCTAAAGAAGATCTAGCTCAACCTCTTACATGGCACTTGGGTCTCAAACTCGGGCTGCTGACCTTCTGGCCGACAAGCCCAGCGTCTTAATTGCTAGGTCACCACGCCCCTGATGAGTTGGTTAGACACATGTTAATTCCACGGCATTACTATTTTATAAGCAGAAGAACTGATTGATTGATTAGAAATTTTCAAAAGAGTGAACATTGTCTGACACAAGCTCGCGCAAGAAACTATTTGCTCCTGAATTATTAGGTGTTAAATCAATCTGTTTATCTGGAGGTAATTCACACTACGATTAGTGAGGGATAGATAGTGCTTCCTAAACTTGATAATGAAAAGTGATTTTTTTAAATTAAATTGTTTTATATGGAGTATGATTTTAAAGCCATTATTTTTAAACTTGTATCCACCTTTTTCATTAACTGTGAAACTGATTTCCAGTCATCTTACAGTGGTTAAAAAATAACAGAACACAAAGAATAATACTGTGTGTGCATGTATCAAATATGACATATTAAAATAGGAAATATTAACATAAAGCAAAGGAATATATAACAAACTTCCAGCACCCATTTGATCCTTTCTGGAATCAGAAGTCTAAGTTAGCATTACTAGAATTTAGGGGTCTCCACGGGGGATTGTGTCATAAAAGTGAAGATGGCTACAACCATTAAAACCCCATCCACTTGTTAAAAAATCAGGGCTTCAATTGCATGATTGTGGCTGCCACCTTCATTTTATTACCCCACCTTCATCAACAATCCTGCTATTTTCTTAGACATATTATCATTTATAGGTAGGTCTCAACTTCTGACTGGTTGCTTAGGAGCAATCTGAAGTTTGACCAATGTGAAAAAGTTTATTCCAGGACTTAAGACCTGGATTCAAAGTTCCGATGGTCATACTCCCTCTGTGGTCACATGACCAAACTTTTGGTATTGTCAATAGGCTGTTTTATGGCCATTTGCAGCATCCTATGATCACATGACTGTGTTTTATTACAGTTTTGCCCACTTACTTACTATGGTCAAAACCATGCCCATAGTGAACACAAAGTAACAGTAGATTGGGAGATGTTTTTTTAAAAATACATGTGTTTTGGTGACCAATAGTTTAGCAGATATGCTGTATATTTTGGGGGTGGGGTCAGAAAACAAACAATGTAAACTTTTATGAAACCTCATATGGTCTTTTTGTTGAAAGAATTTAAAAATGAATTGATGATTTATGAATGTGAAGATTTAAAAAGGTGCAGACTAAATGAGGGGTCAGAAGATTTCTAAAATATCTAAAAGGGAGGAAGGACAATAAGGTTGTAAATATTTGCTGAAAAGAAAATCAGAAGTCATTTATATATTAAACTTTCATTGTTCTTTTCTCACCTTATACATTTCTTTCTATTTGTCTTCTGTTACATGAAAATTCTTAATAAATAAAAATAAATAAAAATGCTCAACAAAAATAGTTGTATATTTTTAATGTGCAGATTATTGGGCAACTGTGTCTTTTCCAAATGTAAATTCTGGATATATTTACAACTTTGGAGTTTAGTTGTCGCACATATATGCCAATATGGATTTCTTGACCAATTTTTGCTTTGTACTTTGAAACCAAACTCACTTTGGTTTGAACCTTCATTCCTGGACTTCTACAGAAAACAAATTCCTCAATCCTATTTCTGAGTTCTTACAAGGAAGCAAGAATCAGAACACTTGCTTGCTTCTCTCCTCTCTTGCAAAACCTACTAGTGCTTTTCATAAATAAATCTTATAATGAACTCAATTTTAATCCCTTCAAGGCTGTTTCATCATTTTACAGAAAAATGCCCAGTTTGAATTGGTGTAAATAGCATGGTGGTCCATTAAGAGAGTCAGTTTGGTCCAGTGGTTAAGTCACCAGACTAGAAAGTGGGAGACCCTGAGTTCTAGTCCTGCTTAGCCATGAAAGCCAGCTGGGTGACCTGGGGCCAGTCACTCTTTCTCAGTCCAACTCACCTCACAGAGTTGCTGTTGAGGGGAAAATAAGAGGACGAAGGAGTACTAGATATGTTCGCAGCCTGGAGTTGTATAAAAAAAAGAGAGTGGGATATAAATTAATTAAATTAATTAATTATTGCTTCTTGCAAATAAAACTAATAGAATAACAACTTGATGGAACTGGCAAGGGCAAACTTGACAACCCTCCTGAGAGAGAATAATTTAAAGAAGTTTTGGACTGTTTGGATGCCATTCCAGGTCTTTCTGCTAGACAAATATATTAAAGGGGTCTTGCTAGAAGGATTAGTGGAATAAATATTAATGTTAAAGTTTACACAACAAAAAGAAACATTGTGTTGTATTTAGGATGATGTGTAGATTGAATGGATTTGGATTGTAAACTGAACGGTGGTTTAAAGATCGTGAACAATATAGAATGTGATAGAAAGGAAAGATATAATATGAATAATAATGGAATAAGTCAGTTTTAATTTCCTTTTGTTCATTATGGAATCAGTGAATTAATTATATTTCTGTTAATAAAATCTATATTAATTAGATTCCTGTTAAGATTATAATGTATGAGGAGAAAATGCTTTTTTTATTAGATCTGAGAGAGAAATATCCATACAGAACTAAGTTGGGAATATTATATTAGAGGGGTTTGCCATTAGCATTATATATAGTTCTGTATTTAGTTTACATGTATGTTTTGTTTTGTTTCAGTATTTTATGTGTGTATTACATATTTTCTTTTTTTGTAGTTTTAGTTTTAGTCTTTATATTCATTTGGTAGAAGAAGGAGAAGAAGAAGGAGAAGAAGAAACAACTTTTATATGACAACTTGAATATCCATCACATTCAGAAGCACATTGAAACAACCTTTTCCTAAGAGGACTCTCACAAAATGAATCATGGGGAAAAAACAAGGCATCTAGTTGAAGAGAAATAGCATCAGGAGAACACAGTGGAATGTCCTACAAGCTACAGACAACTCTCTGCTAAGATTTGACCATGCAGATCTGCTTCTTGCCTCTCCCTTATGACCCAGTAGTCAACATCATTAATACTTTGTGTCCAGGGAGGTTGGAGGTCAAACCTGCCACTCTTCTTTCTTCAATTCAATCTTCAACCTGTCTTGCAAAATCCCAAGATTGCAATGGGTATGCGAGAAAGAAAAATGTTTGTGACCGACAGAGAAAACTGGGAAGCTGAGAGTGGTATAATGGAAGAGCATTGTTTACAATGGCATGCACACTTGTGTACTCTTGCCATCTGCAGTTAAATGGCCCTTTCAGTTTTTCTGTGCAGTTACTCTGCATGCTGTAGATGATGGCTGTCATGTCTTCTATACCCTGCAAAAAGCTATTGTCTTCTTCTAGTTTTGCCTTCAATACAATAATAACAATATGACACACAGAATGTTGTAATTTTTATTCTTGTTAATAGTAAGAAAACAGCAACTAGCCCACTGGGTCACATAATGTGGGTCAATCTTCAGTTGCTTTTTAAATAACCCCAGTGATAGCACCAGTCACTTGAATATCTGTATTGATTTCTGAAACTACTGAGAATTTAAGATATAGTTTCCCAATCTGACATTGCATATCGGGAATGTCATATCAATTTCCTTTTTGTTCTGGGTCTAACCTCCCCTTTTGGAGCTGAATTTTATTTTATTTTTCAAATCATAAAAGTGGAAGACAATGGATTCAGTAAATCAAAAGAAAATGAGCAACTAAATATCTGATCTGGCGCTGCCTCTTTATTCAGTTCAGCTAAATAAAGTCTTTGCCATGCTGTATAATGCAATTCTGGCCCAAGCAATGTGATTTGCATGCAGCCTCCAAGCATGTTATAAAAATAATCTTAAATTATCTAGAGCTGCAAGAGACACAAGGGAACTACAGCTACAGAATTGGATTCATATATCAAAGGTGAGACTGTGGGGAGTGACAGAGGTCCCTTGACTTCTCACTTAGGAAAATAAGTTTTGTTGCTTTCTTGATTGCTTTGGCTTTCCCCCCTAGGAGAATCCTAGTTATGTTAGAGAACCTTGCTGGTCAATCCATGGTTTTTCCAGAGAAGGCAATTGGATGGAGAAGAGAATTCCGTCTGCTATTCTGGAAAGTCTCAGCATAGACAATCAGGAATTTGAGGACCCCAAATCCTGACTCTGAACGTCCATACTACTAACCCAATCATAGCTTGAAAGCAACAGAAAAAGGTTCTCCAGCAATTACTAAAGCAAAAAGAAGCACATTTCTGCCAAAGCAGTCTTCTATTTGCTCCTTTTCAATCAAAAGGAATGAAGAACAGAGATTTAGACAGAATCCTATGGGATCAGCAGAGCCTATGGGAGGGGAGGAAATTGTCAGAAGAGGCAAGATGATGGGAATCAGTGACATAATTCAAGCTTTTCCACTTTTGAGCTTACACTTATTTCATACAAAATGGCTTGGCCATGTTCATGAGCCAGCTTACTTATTTTGAGCCTTCCCCTGAGGATCCTGCTGCATTGAGGATGCTGAATTGTATCTCGGGTGTAAGAAGGTAAAGGTTTCTCCTGCCAGTTGTGACCAACTCTAGGGGCTAGAGTTCATCTTCAATTCACATCCATGGAAGCCTGCATTTGTCCAAAGATGCTTCCATGGTCATGTGGCTGGCATGATTATACACCAAGGCACATGGAACACTGTAACTTTTCCCATCGAAGGTAGTAGCTATTTATCTAGTTGCATTTTGCATGCTTTCAAACTGCTAGGTTGGCAGGAGCTGGAGCAAGTAACAGGTGCTCACCCCATTACACAGCAGTGCTTGGCTCTTGAACTGTCAAGCTGCTGACTTTCTGGCCAACAAGCCTTGTATCCTAACTGTTCGGCCACCACCACACCTCAATCATCACGTGCTCTAATAGTAAAAACACTGGCAGTGCTTTATACAGTTTTTCAACTGCTCCCCATCTTGAAACAGAGATGTTTGATGTTTTAGTCCACTAATGAGACAAACCCTATTATATACCCAACCCTTTCATATACCCAACCCTTTCTGTCCCCAATCTCTGCTTTGATAAGACCTCTGTTTATTGAGATTGAAAGAGTGAAGCGTGGCTTTTATTTTAATTAAAAAAACTTATATTTCGACTATTTGTGGAAACTGTTGTTCCAAAATCCTTGTCATTACTATTTGCATTTCCTTGTCATTGTCATCTTCTAAACTCTTTTTTTTTCCTTACTTAGTAACTTGCCCCCTTTTTATCATCTTTCTGAATCTGAAGAGGAGGTATCCCATTTCTTACCTTTTCAGAGATTTTGGTGCTGAAACAACAGATTGCTTTCACACATTGTATTTAGGTCTTGTTGGTCTTGCTGGACTGAATTCTGTTATTCCGATAGTCATTGCATTTGGGGTGAATTTGGACATAACCCTCCTTGTTCCAGGAGACTGGGTGAAATCCACAACAAGGCAAGAAAAACATAAAACAGATTTCATGAGTAGAATAAAGACTGTCACATTTCCTGATTCTGAAAGAGTTTCGCTTTCTCTTTGCTCCACTTACAATGGAATCAAATTCTTTATCAAACAATGCAGGAGTCAAAATACAGCAAGCGCTTTAATTTCTATCACAGTGATGTCAATCTACCTCCTCGATTTGTTTTTATTCAATAATCAAAGCTGCATATATCTGGTCCAACCTGATATGAATCATTGATTTGAACTGCCCAAATTCAACCAGATTGAGTTGAACCAATTCGGACTCGAAAAATGCATCTACAAAAGTATCTGAAAAGCTTTGTTTTGGCAACTCAATTCAATTTGAAGATTCAACAGAACATTTCTACAGTCAGTTATCCATTAAGTCAGGAGAAGATCAGCTTAGCGGACAGAAAAACAATATGCTTCTAGTGAAAACAGATTTTGACATATACAAAAATATTTATAGTAAATTATTGGTTTAACTTTAGCTAAGAAGAGAAGAGAATTTAACAGGAAGTTCCTGATAAATGTCAGACTTCTGAAAATATGCAATCTCTGTTTGTCCAATCCGATTTTGCATCAGGATGAAACTGAAGGGGAACTTCAGTAATTACCATTATTATTTAACGGTCCTATTTTGACAGCATATGTTAATATTTCTTCCTTCATCTTCTTAAACATTTGGTCTAATATGTAAAAAATTCTCATTTGCTAAGGATAAGAAGATGATTAATGTGGTTCTTGTTTTTCTTATGTAGATAAACATAATGGCTCAGCTAAAATGAAAATCAGTTGCACAGTACAAGAATTCTAACATTTTGAATTTTATTACTGATATTATTTACTGGTGATGTTCCTAATTGCTTTTAATATTCCATGGCTCAACAATTAGAACAGGAATTAAACAGGGAGATCACACAAAATGTGCCCACTAGGCCTGTATGCTGCCAGAATGTTTTGTATGCTTACATTATAGAGAGCAAACTGGGTTATTGGAATTTAGTATGGCTTATTTTGTCTCAAGTTTTTTTTTCATCTTGTTTATATTCGAATGATTGCCCTCTGTTTAAAAAGACAGTTGTATTTTGTATTTTCCAATTTTGTTATGGCCTATGGCTAAAACAAATATAACTGCTCAAGACTAGAAATGAACTGAATATAATAGGATATAATTTGCAATCTGGTGTCAGATATAGATCAAACCTTCCTATGGTGACATTGCCCCAGAGCAAGAACCCTGTCTAATAGTCCAGAGAAGAATCATATGTCCCCTTTTTTCAATGGACAGTCTATTTGAAGATTAATCAAAAGGAATTTTTTTTTGTTTTGTTTTAAGCCAACCACATCAGAGTACCATTAAAAGGGTGAAAGTTAGATGTTTATGGCTGTGTTTTGGGTCAACATCAACACACCATCTAATATGACCGCAGATCAAATGTTGTATGTTAAAGATGACTATGTTCTTTCGGACTTATATTAATGGGACTTATATTCCCTGGATTTGAAATTTATCGCACTATCAAGGATGGTAGATTGGCCAGGCATGACAATTGGCTCATGCTATTAAAGGAGAAATCTGACTCTAATCTGGTATCTGTAGATGGTTAACATTTAAATCGATCTTTTTTTTTTTACCCAAGGGACAAAAAGATTGTTGTGAAGTATGGTCCAAGTTTTTGGAGTTATTCATACTTATAGTTATTCATACTTATAATGGAGTTTTCTTTCATTTTGTCACCCCTGTTTTACTTCTATACTTATCAATTCTGAGGCTGCATTTGATCCTTTAATGATGTGGTATGCATTTGTATTTTTCTCTTGTGGATGAGTTTGGCATATTAAAATGAAATAATCGTGAAACATACCACCCCTGGAGGTACGTCTGGCCTCATCAATCTTGTTGTACTATAAGGCACTGAAAACCACACTGTTTCAGCTGGCCTTGGGCTCTAAGGGTGTATTCTGAACAGCTATTTAATTTCATCACCTTGTTTAGAGTTTTAAAGAGATTTTTTTTTCATACTGCGTATACTGCCCAGTGTATTTTAGATTATGGTGATATATACGTGCCATTAAAACAAAGAAAATAAATAGCAAAAGGACATGGAATAACAATATTTCCTTACAGGATATTCCTTTATATTATCTTAATTACTTGCAAAGTTCCCTCAAAACAATCTATATGTAAATAATTATGTTCATTTGTGATGATGGGCACTCAGGATGAAGATCATGATGTATGGTGAAAAGGAGTTGGTTTTAAAAACTCTTCTTTCTCTAAAAAGCAACTATATTTATGATTAGGTCCGTACTATAGGTGCAAGCACTTGATTGAATGGAAAAGCTTAAAATTTAAGAGAAATTTATTGTTTTTGTTGTTATTCCAGGAAGAAACAACGAAGGTCTGTCCCTCAAATACTGGCATGGTCTATTTTAAGAAGTAGCATATTAGTGAATGGACAAAGCAATGATATGATTGAAAGAGGGAGAGAAGGTGAAACAAGAAGAGCAGGAAGCTTTAATGAAAATTGGCAAGGATTACAATGACACAGTAAGAAAGACTGAAGTTTTCAAGCTCGTACAAATCTTTTATGAAACAACCAATGATTGTATGGATTTTGCCTGGCATGTACAGAAAATGTTTTTACTTGTATTTTCTACACTTGTCTGTTATTATGTATTTGAATTTTATGCATTCTATTTGTTCGGATAGATGAAGTAACAAATACTAAAGTCTTGTTACTT
>JANHZU010008466.1:17513-28839 GCA_032468055.1 Acrochordus granulatus | reverse complement strand
ATTCCATTAGTTAATTGCATAGAAGTTAGTATGTTTTCAAAACAGATTAAGGAAGGAAGGAAGGAAGGAAGGAAGGAAGGAAGGAAGGAAGGAAGGACACTTTTTTTTTCCTTAGGGTTACTTTCACATACTGCTAACAGCTTCAGGGGTCACCTGGCTGGAAAAAAGTATCTGGATCTACAAATCTGCAAAAGCTAATGCTAAAGTCTCTTCAATGTATCTGGATCAATAGCCATTGATGAGTCAAAACAATTGTAAGAGGAAGTGCTAAAGGAAGACTCCAAGTACCATATAGGCAATTAGCAGACTTCAGGGATAGGTTTCCTTGCCCTTGGCAGTACAAGTATTTCCCAGTTTCCTTTGTCTGAGCTTGGAGCTACAGGAAATGAAGGATGAAAGGCAGAAGTGTTTGTTCAATTCTTTTGCTGCATTCAGTTGGCACCCAACCACATTTGTAGAAAAAAAAAATGCAAGGAGGTATATACAAATGAGAATAGTTGCTTCAATCCATTTCAAGGAGCCAGGTACAATTCTATGGAGAGATCAATGCAGTCATCATTGGCTTTCAGATGTGTTTGGACCCAACCCAAGATGCGGTGTTGAATTCCATAGAGATTGCCTTGGTTTGTTGGCAATTATTTTAACTAAGTATCTAATGACACCTTAGACCTTCAGCTTTTTTATTCTTTATTTTATCCTTTAAAAAAAGAAGAAAATTAAAAAAAATAAACTGCAATCATTTTTTTTTTTGTAAAGACAGGTAAAAAACAACCAACTCACCACCATCATTACAAAAAAATGTAATAGTGACTCTGGCAGCATAGGACCTAAACTGATCCTTGACTACTCCTAGGAGATATAAAATGTTCTACAACATATTTCCTAAGTGTTTTGCCATTTTCTTATTGTGTTGCCATTTCCTTTATCACATGCAGTGATTTATTTTGTCTTATAGAACTCAGTGGATGTTACAGAACCAACCTAGCCTTGGTTCCTGCTTGCATAGTCTCTCTCTGAGATTCATCTTCTTGGTCATATTATGCTGTGATGCTAGGCAGAAAAAAACTGAAAATTTTTGGCTGCCCTATTGAAAAGCAATTGCCTCTATTCTTTTACTCATGTGTGAGTTAAAAAAAGGAGTAAGCCTAATCATGTTCACTCTTTCAAAAAGCTAAGGCAGGTTTGGACCTCATTAGTGCTTGGATGGCCAAGCAGTTAAGACACTGGGCTTGTTGGCCAGAGGGTTGGCGGCTCAAGTTCAAGATCCAAGTGCCACTGTATAACAGGGTGTCTGCCCAGCTCCTGTTAACCTGGTAGTTTGAAAGCATGTAAAAATGCAAGTAGATAAATAGGTATTGCTAAATTGGTGGGAAAGGTAACAGTATTCATTGTGCCTTGGCATATAGTCATGCTTGCCGCATGGCCATGGAAGCATCTTCAGACAACCCTGGCTCTTCACCTATGAAATGGAGATGAGAACTGCCCCCTAGGGTTGGACACAGTTGGACACATATTGCCTAACAAGGAAACAATTCCAAAAAATGAATCAGTGATGTACAACTTTTCATATGTGGGGAAAATGCAATAATCAGATTTTGTTGTATCTAATTGCAGCAAAACTATAGCTCCAATACTTCTGCAGAGCCCCAATACTTTGGGAGAGTCAAAGTATTGACAGGCTATGGTAAAAAAAAATCAACATGGTTTCCTGTGATGTTGCAATCAAAGATCTGCCTGTTGTTGGGTTGTTGTTGTTGTTTTGTTTTTGTGTATCACACCATCTTGATTTTTGGAATCATACATTGCAGACATCTCTGGATAGAGTGAATGTTAAGTTTCCTTTATTTGCAATTTTCTAAGGGAAGTCAGTTAGTTAGCAAGATTTTTGTAAATAGGTGGCTGACAGTAAAGAAACTACTTAGTCCTATTCATGGAGTTGTTCTGGTTGCTTGTGTCTGACAGTTGGAGAGGAACCTTTCTTCCTTTTCCCCACCAAGCTCTTCATTTCTTATAGATGACCGTTTTAAATATGGGTCCTTTTCATTGGGTTTACATGTGTGTGTTTTTTTGTTTGTTTGTTTTCTTCTGTGGTGCTTTATTTTAATTTATTGTTGGATTCCAGATACTTCTACCCTACTGCACTCCAAACCACTCTGAGTGGCATAGAGTAAAAATAAGGACTTTAAATAAACAACAACAGCATCAACAACTCCAAAACACTGTAAATCATATGATTTACGTGATAATAACAGAAGATCCCAAACTTAGGTTTCTTCAAAGGGTCTCTGCCAAAACTAGGTTTTCACTTCTGTGTACTAGCTTATAAGAGAAGTAGTGTTCCACATGTATGCAGAGAAGCTACTCCACAGAAAGGCTGCCATTGGTTTCCTATAGATGGAACTCCTTAGAGACCCTAAACAGGCCACTGCCCCAGATTTCTTTGATTCCTCTTTGACACCAAAACAAATGAACCCACAAATAGATAATGGTGTTATGGTCTCTAGAATAATAGCATGTGCATGAAAATAAAGGCTCAATGCAGTGAAACATGCCTACAAATTCAGATCCCATCTTAGCATGGAATCCAAGGATTCTAGAGTTGGGAGGAGCTGTTTGGATCATTGAATCCAACCCTTTGCCCAGTTAAGACATCTCTGACCAATCGCTTGGCCTCTTTCATTCTTTCAGAGAATAGCAAGTCTCATGCTTAAAGCACTTTCACCATTAGGAAACTTGTCCAAATATTTCACACAAATCTGCCTTTTTGTAACTGAACTGAGCTGTGGATTAGATAGAAGAGATTCTGAGATTTCAGGAATTTGCAAAGTATGGCCATTTTTCTCTCCCTCTAATCTCTCCTTCAGTTTCAACATATTCCATTTTTTATTATTTCCTTGTAAAACCTGATCCCAGTCACTTGATTATCTTCCTTGCCCTTTTCTGTATGGATACTTTAAAGGAACTGCAAAAGAAAGCCAAGCTGTAGGAAATGATTAGGTTGCCTTCCTGAGCAATACTTAGTTTTGATATTGAGATTCTTCCAAAGAGAGAAGACAGCTACGTAGAAAGTAATTTACAGGAATGGCATTATTATGGGCTGCTAACTGTAGATAATGGATCTGACAGCAACTGAGAGGTAGAAGTGAAGGCCACCAAACATAAAAATGTGCCATGCCAGCCATCTTGATGTTTTACCCCATATTGAATCAAGATGCCAGCCATCTTGATGTTTTACCCCATCTTGATGTTTTACCCCACTTAATATGGCCAAGACTTCCAAGGACCAAACCTATGTTAATAGACCGGTTTGATTATTTGTATTTAACCTCAGTATTCACTAGTTCTTGTCCATCTGGGAATTATATTACATTAGTCAAAATATTAAAAAGGTAAAGGTTTCCTCTGCCAGTCATGGCCAACTCTAGGGGTCAGTGCTCATCTCTGATTCACAGCCAAACAGCCAATGTCTCTGAAGATTCTTCCATGGTCATGTGGGCAGCATGACTATACGTTAAGGTGCACATTATCCTGTTATCTTTCCCACCAAAGATGGTACCTATTTATCTATTTGCATTTTATATGCTTTTATAAATGCTAGGTTGGCGGGAGCTGGGGTGAATAATGGGAGCTCACCTGGTTATGCATCACTTGTTGGGTCTCAAACTTGAACCGCAGACTTTCCGGCCATTTTAACTGCTTACACCACCACATGCCCCAACTCAAAATATGCATGATGTCATTTTATTTATTTATTATTAAGTTTACATGGCTGCCAGTCTCACTATCATCATTCTGGATGGCTTATAAGTTTAATTTTTTTTAATAAAAAAGACAGTAAAAATGTTCCAAACCCCACAAAAACCATTAGAAACATTAAAAAATAAGAGTACTGTATCTGCATTCACACAAGACTGTGGTCCCATCACCATCAGTTTCATTTATCTCACAGAATTGTTTGAGGGTAAAATGTCAGAGGCGACAACATATGCTGCTCTGAGGACAGATTTATTTATTAATTAATAATCAATCAAATTTACATAGCTCTCTCATGAGAAGTGACTCTAGGCGACATACAATAGATATACATGAAATAAAATTTTTTTTTGTAGCGATACACAATTCATATAGATAACATGAGAGAAGTCTGGGAAAGGAATGAGAGACAGTGGACATAAATGATAATCGTACAACAGATCATCTCATAAACGGTAAATTAGCTCAGGTTGCAAGACAACTTTGAAGGAACATTTCAAGTAATCTCAGTGACTCCACATTAACTAACCCACTACAAATGAGGCTTTGAATGAATGACTGAGATTTTTATTTAATCCAAAATGACATTAAAACTGCCCTACAGAAGTTTTTGCTTTCTTGATCCTTTCAGCGGAGCTTGGCAGGTAGCTGGCTTCAGAAAAACCATGTTGAAATAGCTCTGAACTCTTCTGATGAAGAAAGAAATTGAAGTGCAATACATTCACACCAGGTGTGATTGGAACTGCATCCAATAAATATTCCCGCGCCAGAGATCTATAACCAGTCTTCAAGGTTTCCAGTCTTCTCAAGAAAGCCTGCTTAGATTCTGCTCTCATGCACCCATATATTTCCCTTGCTAGATCAGCAGGACAGCATTAACCTTTGCTCAGATATAGTCTATGGGACATCTATTCATAATCTTGGAAGATGGATGTCTTTTATTTTCTTTTTTAAATCCCAGAAATCTGCCCTGTTTCAGCCAGATATGAAGATAAAATATATTAGTTGGTGAGCTATGACAAGGCTACGGTAAGGACACCAGCTGCCAATGTGATACATTTGATTGTCCAGTACCTTCCAACCTTTCACAGGTGTTTGTGTTGTAATGAAGACAAATACATCCATTTATTTCTCCACGTTTTTAAGAAGATAAAAATAGAACTATTACAATTAAAGATCCCTTCTGGCATTTATTTATATATTACCTTTCAACCAAGTTCTGGAAAATTGGTTCAAGGTCATAATTCTCTTGCAAGATTATACTTGTTGAAATGAAAGCATTTCAGTCATGCGATGCAGACTATTGCAGCAGATAGTGTCAGGCACAAAATGGTGGCCACATGGAAGCCTGGCAATACTGAAATACTTTGGGAAGAAGTCAGTTAGATATTACAGAAAAAAGACTGAATGTATCTGTCTTGAAACTTCTCCATTGCTTGGATTCCCTTTCTCATCTTTTCCAACCATACTTTTCACAATTTATTTTTACATACCTCTTTTTTTCCTCCTTTCAAAAGGAAACTACTCAAAAGAGTGGTTCATATTCTGGAAAAGAAACATAAAGATAAGCTACCCTACTTTGGCTGCAGGAATCCCAATGACCGCTAGAAGAAGTAAAGAAATATAGAAACTACAACTCTGAAGTTGATGCAGGAATATGAAAGGACAGCAAGAAAGGAGGAGGCAGGCATTTAACAACTCTTTGCCTGCTCCCATCTCCCTATCGTCCACCTAACAAGTATATTCAGGTTAGATGAGGAAGACATATATGGGGTTCCCTGGCCAACTTTTTCTTGCACCAAAGAAGCTGCTTGGATGAGCAGCAAAATGTTTCTAAGACAAAAAGAGAAGAGGTCCAGTTGCCATGACTAAATCTCCAGACAACCAATTCCACCTGGATGGCTGAGAGGTCTTCACCTGCATATTAGAACTCATTTCTGCCCTCTAACATGGATCCAGAACTTTGCAACTCATGTATGATAGCAGAAAACTAAAAAGATTTTTTTTCACCTTTTCATCATATAGACTACAAATAAAACATGGTTAAGAGGAGCTGGAACAAGTAATAGGAGCTCGCCCCATTACACATCAGCACTTGAGTCTTGAACTGCCAAGCTGCTGATCTTCCAGCCAACAAGCCCAGCATTTTAACCACTGCACCCACCACCAAGCCACTGTGCCCCACTAAAGGTGATAACCAGCACCTTAAATTGCACACAGAAAGAAATTGGAAGCCAGTGTAGCTCATAAAACAGAGGTGGATAATCTAAGGGCATCCATAACTGTGTGTGTTGCTGCTTTCAGTTGAAGCTTCTGGGCGGTCTTCAGGAGGAGCCTCACTTGGAGCATATTGCAGTAATATAAACAAGAGGTGACCAAGATAATGAGTGACCGTGAGCAGGGCCTCCCAGTCCAGGAAAGGGCAAAACTGGTGCACTAGACAAATATGAACCCAACCAGGGCTGCCGAATTCAATATCAGGTCAGTCCAGGGAAGTGCCACTTTGTCCAGGGTCAAATATAATCTGGGATAGAGGAGGAGGCAAAAGCCCAGAGCCACTCCATCTTGCTAGCATTGAATCAAAGCTGGTTCCTCTCCATCCAGAACTTTACAGCCTCCAGATATTCAGCCAGCATAACCACAGCATCGCCTGTTCAGCTAGGTGCGGA
Source organism: Acrochordus granulatus (assembly GCA_032468055.1). NCBI lineage: Eukaryota > Metazoa > Chordata > Lepidosauria > Squamata > Acrochordidae > Acrochordus > Acrochordus granulatus. The sequence continues at coordinate 22,417 of JANHZU010008466.1, read as the reverse complement.
GATATATGGTTAGATATCATCAGGACACTGATGATACTGCACTGGTTGTGTTGTAAAGGTTTGAGTGATCAGCCACTTTTTGATAAAGTTGCATGGGTATCCATTTTGTTGGAAGATGTTGTATAAGGTGGCCTTTTTCCTGTTTCTGAGCTGCTTTAGGATATTGCCTTGATTTCAAATGAAAAAAAGGCTTTGGCAATTGCTCCAGTAACCTGCTCATTCAAATCACATGGATGGCGACAGAAAAATAGCCTTACCCAATCCCAACATTGATTGAGTTTAAGTGTTCTCATGACATGTGAAGCTCTATTGATCCAGTTGCAATCAATAGCATATGTCTAAATGCTGGGGAACAAGACTCTGAAAAAGGGTTTTACCGAAGTGTGGCAAATGGCTCCAGATATATTATTTGTTTTATAATCCATTTAGTGTAGTGCATGTAGTCTAGCAAATGCAACAAATCATAATTGAAGCCAGCTGGATGTCTTGGCTAATAAGACTTGTTCAGCTAAAATTACGTCATGGCTGGGCCAAAAAGGTACATGTGATGAGTAAACCCATGCTGTGATTCCTACAAACTGATATGAGTAATGCTAACAAATAATAGAGGTGTGGTGGCCCAGCGGTTAAGACTTGTCAAGTCTTGACTTGACTGGACTTGTCAAGTGGAAGGTCAGCAGTAAGAGTTTGAGACCCAGGTGCTGCATAATGAAGTGGCCCCCCAGCTGCTACCAACCAAGCAAATGCAAGTAGATAAATAGGTACCATCTAAATTATTGGGAAAGTAACAGCATTCTGTGCGCCTTGGCGTATCATCATTCCAAGGCTCATGACCACAGAAGCATCTTCGGACAACACTGGCTGTTTGGCTCTGAAATGGAGATGATCATTGTCCCTTAGAGTTGGACACAACTGAAGGAGGAAACCTTTATCTTTTGAACAAATAATAAGGTAAATGACATTGACAGAAAGAAAGAAACATTGCTTTGACATCATCTTTCTTGTAGGGCTCTGCAACTGATTTAGAGTGGATGTTTTGTTTCTCAAGAACTAATTTACCTCTATAACCTGAGTTCACTATTCAAAAGAATGACGATATTTCTGCTATACACATTCTGGGAATGTCTGTGAAGACTCTCACTCGTCCACGGTAATTGCATCTCAACAAAGTTTAAAAAACAGGCATCTGGACTCTTACCAGGATATATATAACCCTACTGCACATCTATACAAATTAAAAACAATTTAAGGACTGAAACATTTGGTTTTAACCTGACTGAATTAATGTAGATATTCCTCTTTTCCTCCAACCCAATAAAAATCTTCTTAGGACAAAATTACTCACGCATTGAATTTAATTTTTTTTAATATAATTTTCCTATGCTTTTATTGTCTCTGCACTTTCAACTTCGATTTTCTTTTGTTTTGTTTGGTCTTTTCTGAATCTCTTCCCTTGTTTTGTTCTTGATTTCTAATGAATATGGATAGCTATACTGAGCCCATATAAGAGAAACTTCTCCAGATCTTTAAACTTGGATTTGGAAGAAACCAAGGTGACTTCTCCCCCATTAACAGTGCAGCAGCAACTATAGAATAATTTATCTGTTTCCCAATGCTAATGATGACATCGTTAGGGGAGTGAGGATTGGTTTTAGGAGTAAAGTAATTAAAGTAGCCATTTTTTATCTTATTAATGAAAGTAATAACCTCTTGGTTAGACTAGAAGCATATCTGCATGCAACTTTTTTCACATTTAGTTGAACTAACATAATTTCCCCTGGTTTTCTCCAAGATCCCTGAATGGATGATTCGTCACATTGTTCTTCAACTATTAACAGAGCTTCCTCCCACTGGCTTTTCTGACCAACATTTTCAGTGGAGAGTGTGCCTGGCTGACTGCTAGAATATTTGTTTTTCTTGGAGGCATTTTCTTCCATAAAAAGCCCAGCGATTGCTTGCTTGAGATATTCTACATTATGATGGTGAATTGGCCAAATTCTTCATTCAACTATTGAATTGGCCAAATTCTTCATTCAAATATTGCCATATTTCCCAGTCTATTCTCCAATATTTTTTTCTTTTCCTGTTTAAGGCAGAAAAAGTGGGTTGGAGTATGAAAAGGAAATCAGCATCAGATTGACAGAAATCATAGAAGGAAATGACTTACCTATACAGATCATAAGGTCTCTGTCTCCCAGCCAAGTTTTCCAAGCAACTGGAAGACTGTATTTATCTGGTAGCAATATTGACTTCTGCTCCTTGTTTTGGGACAATGATATGTGAAATGAGGGAGAAAGAAGAGGATGAGGAGGATTATTTATAATCAATAAAGCCATCATGTCTTGAGACTGAATACTCTCATTGCTGTAAACTTTCAAACAAGCAGGAAGGGAAGCAGAAAAGGATTTTTCCTTGGAGTCATCCGTGAGATGGAAGGTTGATAGAATAGCATAGTTACACTATGAATATAGAGCTAGTGCTTAGTATCACAGGTAAAAAAGAAGCTTAGATTCTGATGGCCAGAATTGTTTCTCTCTTTCCACAGACCATGATTGCACTCTTGATTTTACATTTTTAAGACTGTATTGCTTACTCCAAGAATATCCTTTGAATGTCCTGTTAATCTTTACCTTTTCATAAGATGTCATATCACACGCGGTCTAAAGTAGTAATTCAGCCCAGCACAATAGGTTGCAACTCTCCTGAAAGAGATCCAATTTATCTTGGCAAGTGAGCAAATCTCCTTCAATGTTCATACATGCTGATTCCACAATCTTTTTTTTTCCATCGGAGGCCCCAGATTGCAAGAAGACCAGATGATCTTTGGATAAAGAATACACATTTTGCTTCAGCAGTTGGAATGTGAGCACTTCAGTGAAATAAAAGTCTTTCAGATGAATTCTGAAATCCTATTTGATTAGCACTTTGCACTGGTGTGCCCAAAGAAATTTGTTGGTCAAAGAAGAAAGTTTCACTGATTTTCCAAAAAGAGAATGACTGGGAAATTCAGTGCAATTGTGAGAAAGACAGTAAGGTCCTTCAAGAATAAGCTCTTTAGGATCTGGGTGTGATCTGTGCGGGGAGAAAGACATTGTGAAGTAATTTTCCTGTTTCTCCCAGCAGACCTTGAAGTGGAAATTAACAAGTGGTAGTATTCTCTCCTACCCAATCTCCCTCTTCATTTGCAATCATTTGCATATGAATACCCAGCTAATTGTTTTGAAATAACAATTAGGAGAACAATGGAGGATAGAAAAGGGACAAGAAACAGCAACTGACACCTGGGAGTCTGTATTTAAAAAGCTTTTACATATTTGAATTAAAAATAGACAAAAGACCCAAAACACATGGGCATAAAATTCATTACTTCCAAAGAGGGGGAGAGAAAGAATAAGTGAATGAATGAGGGACAAAAGTAGCAATCGCTACCACAGAATGCAAGAGTTTCAAACCAGTTACAATGCTGCCACAGATACGGTGGCCTATTTCATTGTAATGCAGTCGCCAGCTTTGGATCAAGTCCCAAACGAGAAACAAGCTAGAAGACACTGGTGCTCAATTTGTAGAAAAAGAAGTGTCGAATCTCAAAACTTGATGTAAAACACCAAGTTCTAAACTTTCCTTCTCAAAAGGAAAGTTGTGTATCTTACCTCTGGCTAACTGTGGCTCATGACTGAAGTGTACACATATGCAAAATTGGTCAATCCAGGAATGGAAGCTTGCAGAGAACATGAGGATGATCTGCTTCCCTTGGGACGATGCCAACCCTCTTCCTGTTCTACAAGTAGTTCTGTAGTTGCAGGAATAAATCCCACAATTCTATAAATCTGTTCTGTTGAAATGCCATGATCAGAATACCTCAGATCGCCTCTGGTTTGAATAATTTATTTCCTGAAACTGCCAAACTACTCCAGAACACAACAGTGTGATCTCTAGTATTCTGGAATACTCTGGAGTTCTTTCAAAGTTTTTGCACATCCAGTTGCAGGCTTACAAATTCAGGGAGTTTACAAGTTCAGCTTCTCCAGCTATACAAGGATTCTCCCTTAGTCTTTTCCAAAAGGGGAATATTCCTGCAGGATAATAATGGGCAACAGGCTGATGGTATGAAGCAAAATTAGGCATCAGCAATTAGCCAAGCAGAAAAATATGCACAGGACATCCCTGTGCTCATAAACCATATAATTATATCTCACCAATTATTAAATCACCAAAAATTATATCTGAGACCAAAAGGACTCTTGAAGTCAACTGAGATAAAGAATTCTTCAAGTCAAGATCAATTCAAGATGAGTATGAATGTGGAGTCCACGGTGCTCCCTGAGCTTTGCTACTTTTCTTGTAGACATTTCATTCCCCAACTAGGTAACATCATCAGTGCTAAAAGAGAGTGAAGCTTGCTGTCTGCTTATATACAGTGGCTTGCCCTATCAGTGTTGGTGAACATGTGTGGTTTTCTTCTTGCTTGATTAGGCTATTGTTTACTGCTTGATTGTTGGTCTAGTATAAATCCTGGTATTAATTTCTGCTTATCTGGGTGTTGATTGCTGGCAGAGAGATGTTCTGGTCTTTTTGTTTCCTTTTAGCTTTTCGATTGTCTCTTTTGAATGATGTGTAAATGTTGTTTCTATCAATTTGCCTGTTGATAGATGAATTGTCTGAATTCCATGGATTCCTTAACATTTTTAGAATTGTCTGAATTCCAGGGATTCCTTAACATTTTTAAAATTGTCTGAATTCCAGGAATTCCTTAATATTTTTAGATTTAATATTTGTCTCGGATGCTCACAATTTCCCATCTGAAACCATGGTTAAGTCTGTCCATGAGTTCTGCAATTAGTTTTCATCATGTCTTCAGACTGCTACAGTCGCTGGATGTGCTGTTAGTCTTTTGCCTGTCCTAC
>JANHZU010008466.1:0-14391 GCA_032468055.1 Acrochordus granulatus | reverse complement strand
CAGTCAATCCTACAGGAAATCAACCCTGATTGCTCATTGGAGGGACAGATATTGAAGCTGAAACTCAAGTACTTTGGCCACATAATGCGGAGGGAGGACTCTTTAGAAAACACTGTGATGCTGGGAAGGATTGAAGGGAAGAGGAGAACGGGATGGCAGAGGATGAGATGGATGGATGGCATAGTCAATGTGGGCTTGAGAAGACTCTGGGAGGCAGTGCAGGACAGGAAGGCCTGGAATACTGCACTCAATGAGGTTGTGAAGAGTCGGACACAACTGCGCGACTGAACAAAAATAAGGATGCAGCCAATAGAAAAGGAATATAGTCAAGTGTGGAATTGCAGCCACAATCAATTGATAAGTAAGACTTAAACAGTACTTCTGGATTAATTAGAATTCTTTTCACGTTGTGTCCTGTCATACAGCATGAGTCTGGTATTCAGCTGAATGATAGATGGGGGGAAAACGTCCTTGGTGCTCTCTGAGCTTGACTGTTTTCCTGCAGACATTTCATTACCAAACTAGGTAACATCATCAGTGCTAGAGGGGAGTGATGTTTACTCTCTTGATATAGACAGAGGCTTGCTCTCTCAGTGATTTCCTTGTGCAGGTGGTTGGCCACTGTAAGAATGGATTGCTACATGAGTTGGGCCAAGGCTTCAATCCAACAGGACACTGATTTATGTTCATCAGGCAAAAATAGCTATGCAGAGAATACAAGCAAATCAAGTTTTTTATAGTAGAGAAGGCAGAGTCATCTAAGCCCTTACCTGAAGGTAAGGTGCGACATGACTTCACTACTTAAACAAGGACTAGGCTGAATTTTGATTTGAGCCAATAAATAAATAAGAATACTTATAATATTATAATAAGTATACAGTCATATAAAAAGGACACATATGTTTATGTGTGTATGTAAACATGTCTGTTTATTGCTTAATAAAGTAATTTATTCCATAATTGATGAATGAAAAGCACAATTACCATAAATCAGTGAACAATATTAAACAAGTTCAGAAGGTTTTGTTCAGGATGATTCTGCAGTTGATGGCGTCAAGTTTGTGAAAATAAGCAAGATTTGGAAAACCGAAGCTACATTTCTCCCATGGATTAGCATAAGATTACTGCAAGTAGCAGTAATATTATAATGGTTTAAAAGAATGAGGACTCCTTTATGAAATAAAACCAACTCACTTTTAGATTAATAGATACAAGGAATAGAAACACAATCCTATAAATTGTCCGTTTTATGATCTATAAATTTGGGGGTTTGGGATTGATAACACTTATAGACTTGTCTGTAGTCATGAAGCCACCCAATTTCAGATTACAGAGCATAGTGTGCCTGTGCTTTTCAATTCAAGGGAAATATTTCCAAATTTACTCTAGGAGTAAGGGAATAGGCTTCCTTAAATGCTGAGGCTTCTTCATTCTTCTGGATGCTGGCAGAATTTGATAGATTCTCAGGTTAAGGATACTACAATTCAATGTCACTCTCTCAAATATTGTAATTAAAAATCCTCAGTGAACTTCTCTATGCCAAGAATGTGAACCATCACCACCATCTTCAAACTATTGTGGTCTTTTGCATAGAAATGAAGCCTTATAAGGATGAAGGAGGGGTTTTTTTGGGGGGGACGGTGTGTTTTTTTAATGTTGCCTGCCCTTCACAAGTGCTCTGATGTGCCAAACTGCAGATGAAGCCTCATACTCAGTTCTTATTTAATTACTTTAGAAGAATCCCATTTCACTTCATGGAGCAAAAACAAAGCTTGCTCAACGTTAAACCTTTATTTGTCTCAGAATTTACAGGAATCTGATGCACAGCCACAAAAAGTGCCAGGAGAACAATGATAATTATGAATGATCAGAATAATGGACATGTCTGAAACAATTCTGATCAATAGATAAATTAACGTTTTATTTTATATACTAATATGCAGCCAGTCTCAAGTCCCCTTAGAAAAAGGTGTTTTCCTAAGGTAAACTCAACCCCAATAAACAAATCCAATAGACTAATCAACTAACACTCTAAAGCTATGGAATTTAAAATCCACTTTTCTCGTGGAATCTTGTTTGGATGGCTATCAGCAAATCTGTGCATGTCATTTTAAACTTTAATCCAGAAATAGAGCATAACGTTTCTATATTTTCTACCTTAGGCTTCAATATATGCTAGATATTTAAAGATAGCAGAGACATCCATGGGAGTAGTTTTTTTTAAAAAAATCCAAGATGTGATTTTTTTATTCTATACGTATTTTATTAATTTTCAGCAACATAGAAAAACAAAAAATAGTAAGACACAGTATAAAATACATAATAAAACAGCACGTATCAACAAAGAAAGCAATATCTACAATATAACACAACACAAAGAAAAAATAAAAACGGGGGAGGAAAGAGAAAAAGGAGGAAAAAATGTGGAGGGACAAGCTGTCATTCATATAATACTCCTGACCTAACTCTGCATGGATATCTTTCCACAACACACATTCTCCTCTCTTACATTCTAATCTAATTAGTCAATTAACTATATATTGACCTAGATTTCACTAATTACATTGCTTTACTTGCAAATACTCAGACACAGCTGAAAAATATGACACTGGCACTTGAAGTAGAGGCAAGTAAAGTGGGTTTAAAAATTTATGAAGACAAGACCAAGCTGAGGCAAGTTGGTAACATTCAAGACAACATCCCAATAACAATAGGAGGACAGGCCATAACATTTGTGGAACAATTCAACTACCTTGGTGCATCACAAATAAGATGGGGGAATAGAAGCAGATGTGAAATGCCGAATAGGTAAAGCAACTGCTGTCTTCCAACAGTGAGACCTGGACATTTACAACCATAATTATCCATAAGATCAATGTCTTCCAACAACATTGTCTCAGAAGGATTCTTCATATCTCATGTCAGGACCATGAGGAAATTCTACAAAGAACTAATTACCAGAGACTCTCTGGGATAGTGAGAGAACAAAGAATGTGCTTTGCTGGACATGTGCTCCGTATGAGTGAGTAATGCCCAGCAAAGACTACAGTTAATTTCACACCACCTGATGGTTGGAGAAAAAGAGGAAGGCCCAAGAAAACCTGGCGCCAAACATTTCAGGAAGATCTGAAAAGGATCAACCTCGAATGGAAGGATGAAGAGACTGTAGCTGAGGACCGAGAACTGTGGAGACCACTTGTAGCTCAATGTGTTTAGCGCAGGACGTGATGATGATATTACAATTCATTCTGAACCGTAATATCCATGTCCTATCAAACTATAGAGTACATATATGTTAAGTTACACACTTTTCTTCACTTTTTACTCCTACTCTTTAATTTATCAGGATCTTGATTTTTTCCAATCACATTTTACACAATGTTTCTTAAAATTTTAAATTAAAATTCTTATTCATTTAGCTCTTCTACAAAAATGTCTTTGGTTATTTTTTTCAGCAGAAAGTTGGAATGGCTTCCAAACATTCAAAGACTTCCTAAAATTGTTACCCTTCAGGAGGGCTGTCAATTTTGCCATCTTGGCCAACTTAATCAGTTTTAAGAACCAGTCATCCGCCGTGGGAATCCTCTCTTCCTTCCACATCTGGCATATACCAATCTTGCTGCAGATACCTTATCCAAAAACAATTATCCATGTTGTTTATCCATTATTCCTAAAATCAAAGCTTCAGGTTTCATTTGTACATTTAAAAATCTTTTGCATAACTTCAGTTATATTTAGCCAATGTTTTTTAATTTCTTTATATGTCCACCACATATGATACCTGGAGACTGGGCACATTTCCAGCCTTTATTAGACAATCCATTGTATATCTTGTATATCAGGAGATAAATGCCTTCTGTACATTATTTTACAAAAATGCTCTTTGAGACAGTAAATCAAAGTAATTTTACTCCAATGGACCATACATGTTCCTGTTCTTCTAGAGTAATGACCAAAGTGATTGGCCCATTTAATCATAGATTCCTTGACATATCATCTTCAAGATTCAGTTTCAACAACATCTTATATGTTTTTGCAATTAAGTGATCATCTCCAGTACATAGAATTTGTTCCAATTCCAGCTTTTCTTAAGCAAAAACAAAACTTTTTTATCCAACTTAAACGTTCCAAAAATTTGATTATAGGGAAACCAGTGACATATAAAACCTTTTACTTACAGTTTCTTCTCTTGACTTTAGTTTCTCCATCAACAAAAGTTAAAATATCTGCATACATCACCATTTAGGTGTTTTGGTCATTTCCCTCCTGTAAAAAGCTTCAGCTAGAGAAAGCCACAATGGAATCTTTGGCAGCAAAATCCCTTACACCTGTTCCACACTCTGATAAGTGCATTTTATTATATAAAATTAACAAAATTAATTTTAAACTTTTCATACACAAGTATGCGTGCCACCCAAATTCCAAGTCATAATCTTCAAGTTCCAAGAGCCTTGTTTTTTTTTAAGGTAATACAGTCTTTCAACCATACCAGACAGCAATAATCATAATGCAAGATATGAATTTTTTTTACAGCTGTGATTGTATGGTTGGCAAATCTTGTATGATTTTGTGTGGTCAATTGCAATAATAAATCAATCAATAAGTAAGTAAATTAATAAGAACTTAAATTAGTACATTATTATTTTAAATAAATATATAACTATATAGTCAAATCACTAAATGGATATTTGAGCTATCATTCATCATTATAATTTCTGTTGAAAGCTGGAAGACCATGTCATCCATTTTGGAACCCAATAGCGCTAACCAGGATTGCAGACTTCAATAATTGGTGGTGACAACTGCTCATTGTGAAGGCAGCATATACTTATAAGAACATTTTACATTGCTGTGATTCCACTAGGATAATCAAAATCCCTTTTTGTAAATTTCCCCTTTACTAGATTAAGTTAACATTCCCCTTAAAGGGTGCTTGGGCAACTGAAGTTCATTGCACAAAAGAGGAATGAAGGAAGAGTGAACTTCAGTGGGGAAACAGACTACTGTACCTCCAAAATCTGTTCTGTAAACTATGCCTTTTGTGTTGCACTCCTGATGAGTCACAGATAACACAGTTCCACAACCAAAATGGGATCAGAAAAGTTCAGAGCTCTGTTTGAATTGATGTAAAATCTTAGCTCATCAGTAATTTCTCCCCAAGGGATCAAAAGCTTTAGATTGGTTCAGATCAATAAAGTCTCAGCTTCTGCCTCTTCTGATCAGAATCATTCCACTCCAGGATCCAAAGCAGGCCAAATCCTATATAGAATTATTAAGAATAGTTAGGATGCCCAAGAATGCTTGGATCTGGTTGCACACTGCCCACTCTGTATCTCTCATGCATGAACGTGCACACAAATCAGAAGAGGAAATCATTCCTAAAGAGGCAGTCTGACAATTTATAGTCTCTGAAAACTCAATGAATAACTGAGTAACTGAATAACCACAATATTAGTTTGTGGGTTACTGGAAATTAGCATGAGGGCTGTATGCAACTTGTGAGCTGCACATCTCTCACTCCAGCTCCATTGCATGTGGTGACATTATCACATTTTTACCCTTCCATCTAAAAAGATGAGGTGGGGAACATTCCCTAATGCTTTGTGTTGAATTAAACACATTAAGCAGCTGCAGTAGTAGCAGCAATGTCTTTTCCAACTTGGGGACAAGCTTTCTCCTTTACATTTCACAGACATTCACCATGTTAACATCCGTAAACATCTGTAAGCTCTTTTTCTACCATTCAAGTCAACCCATTCTGTGAAGTCTTCTTTTTTATTTCCAAACTGCTGTTGATATTTTTTTTCCTTCAGTATTTGTACAAGGCAATAATTTATGTGATGATTCTGAATTAAATGTAGTCCCATAAGTTGTCAGTGACAAATACACCTTGTGTGTACTAGTCTCAGTCCAGGTGTCACTGCTACAATTCAAACTCATTTTCCCTTGCACATCTCCCTGTCTGTAATTATGGTTTAACTTTCTTTTTAACAGTTTCAAAACTCCAAGGAACCACTTTATTACTGTCAGAGCTGCTTGAGAAGGGAGAAGATGCTATAATTTGGTGGCAAATACCTTCTAGTTGTTGTGCTGGGAAGTAACAGCTCTTAAGTCCATGAAGAACAGGAAGCAATTTGAAAATTGTGCCAAGGAGAGGAAATAAAAAGGCATTTTGTTGTGTGAGAAATGATATATTGTCATATCATTTTCTCTAGAAATGTTTCAGTTTATTTTCTTTGGGGTCATGATGTTCCCAAAGGCCAGAGTTCTTTTATATGCAGCTGTTCCTGATTTCTCTTTCATTTCTTCTGTCCTGTCTCAGCTTCTCATTCACAAAGAGTAACTCTACATTTTCCGAGTGACATGCACAATTTGGCGGCTCCCACTGACTTTTATGAATCTTGAAGTTGAGAATCACACAATTGAGTGATAGTTGCCACCTACATGGACGGTCTTCAGTCACAGATCATTACATTGTCTCTTGTCTCTCATGCAAGCTGCAGGCAACAGTAATAGTCTTCAGACAAACCAGCATAATTTTCAATGGATTTTGCAGAAAATCATATTACATCTGAAAAGAAATCTTGAAGTGCTCCCTATAGAGTGCTACAAGGAAAAATAAGTAAGCTGATCCTTATCAAGGTTGAATACAGAATGTCACCCTGTAGAGGATGGTATTCAGATGCAACAATACCATCATTTGAAGATGCAGAGCACATGGCTGATATGAGGTATTGGACATGATAGGGAAGTATCTTGGTTAGATTCTGAGGTTGGTGTTATAAGAGAAGTTGGGTGCTAAGCTGATCAATATTGCATCCCAAGGATCTAGGAAAGGAAAGACGAGCTAAGAGCATTGAGGGGAGATCAACTAAGATCAAAGCAAAAAATAGCTGCAGGTGCAAGCTAAATAGATAGTAATGTAATCTCCTAAGAGCATTAGGAAACAGACTGTGTTTCTTTATTTATTTAAGAAAATTATGTGGTCACTCAACTCACACAAGTGTGACTCTGGGTGACATCCATCAATATGAACATTGAAAAACAATGAGAACAATTAATAGACAGCTGGGAACCCTTAATAGGTACCACACATTATCCTAGCCCCAGTACCCAGGAGAAGAACTGAGCTTTTAATGCCTTTTCTAAAATCCATCAAAGTTGCAGTCAGCTATACTGTATGTTGGGGGTGGGGGACAGATACTGCAATGGAAAAATATTTCTTCAAGGTCCGTCAGGTGACATTGCTTCATGGAAGACCTGAAGTGTTCCAATCCAATAGAGCAAGTGAGATGGGTAGAAACCATCAAATATGAGCTGCAGACTCACACTTGGAGCAGAGCAGTTCAATCAAAAATTGAACCAGTAGGGAGAAAACAAGGATTTTCATTTTATTTATTTAAAACATTTGTATAGCCACCCATCTTTCAGCCAACTCTGGGTGGCTTCCAGTCAAAAATTAAAAGACATTATAAAACCATTTAAAAAACTATAAGGCACAAACAGTTAAAATATAAAACCTTGAAAGCAACAACAACAACAACAAAACAAAACCAATGCCAACCATGCTAATGTACCATCATCTAATTTTTTTCCCAACACTTTGGGAAAAAGCCAAGGCTTTATGGGAAGCTAAAAGGGTAGAGATCTGCTGAACTTTAGAGTGCAATGTGTTCCATGAGGCGGGGGCTGCCACAGAAAAGACACACTTCCTAGTTCCCATTAATATTTTGTGTTCACCCTCTCTGACTGAGTAGGTCATGACAATTGTCTTAGGGAAAGATGGCCTTTTCCTACACTTTCTACTCTATACTTCGAGAAATTATTTGGCATGGAAAATTATTCTGACATATAACCACCCAATCATTATTTAAATCTCTGCTACTCAAACAACAATGTGGTGTCCCACTACTACTGAAAGAGAACACTAGTTTTATATGGTGAATGAAGTATAGGGTTGGCTTGGAAGAGGCCCAGATTCAAGTCCAGCCTTATCCAGAGAAGCTCATTTGATGATGGGACCAGTCATTCTCAATTTAACCCATTTCATCTGCTGTTGTTGAGAGAGGAATGGGAGCCCTGAGTAATCCAGTTAAGCTGTTGAAGAAAAAACATGATATAAATCAAAAAAATACCAATAAGATTAATGTATCATATTAAGAAGATGTTAATGATAGTGGAACTGTGGGCCCCCAAGTTTTCTAACCTGCTCACACAAAGTGATTAGACAAAAGATAAGGAGAGGCCAGTTTCTTGGAATATTGAAAGCTGGTTTCAATCCTTCAAGCCTCCCTGTCCATGTAAATGCCTCATCCTCTCCTTTTATTTTTATATATTTATTTGTAAATAAATCCTATTTTTTTGCCCCACAAACAACCCTGTGAAGTAAGTTGGTCTGAGAGAGAGTGACACCCAACTAGCTTTCATGGCTAAGATGGAATTACAACTCACTACCTTCCAGTTTCTAGCCTGCTGCCTTAACCACTAGACCAAACTGGCTCTTTCTTAGAAGAGAAGGCTAAGAAAAGACATCATTATTGCTTTAAAAAAAAAAATCCCTATTTTTTGGATTGAACTGAGCACTTGTATAAGAGTTATTTGTATAAGAGTTATGCCTGCTCTCTCCTCCTCCTCCTCCTGGATATCTAGTGACATTCATAATTAGTATACTACGATTTTATTTTTAAACAAAATAAATTATCTTAAGGAATTTCATTTAATCATTTTACAAGGTATAATCTTTAATGGGATCAGTCCTAGTTGGACCTTCTGGATCTTCTGGGGCAATCTGGGAATACTGATTTGTGGAGTTTACCATCTTTGAATATAGTTCATTGTGTAGTTGTTTTGGAGGCACTGATGGGTTGTTATCCAAAATCACTTCTAGGACTTGGGTACCAATGGAGCTACAAAAAGGTTGTAATTTAAAAGTAGATTTGCAAAGGTACTCTCAGAAATATTACACAGCTAAATGAAATTGAATAATGTCTATAACTAAAGGACTTTGAGATATTGCTTTTCTAAAGCAATGAAGAGGGTTTTTTTTTCAAGATTGGTTATTTCCATAGTGTGTGCTAGAGAACACTGGTGTGCTATAAAAGAGGCTGGCAGGCCTTGAAACATTTAATATTTTCATTATTCTATAGCCCTTAGAGCAGAAAGGTTTTTTGATCACTGGTCCCTTTTCTTTAGCTATGATATGGGTATTAATTTCAGCACAAGAAAGAAAAAAAGATCCAGAAGGTAAATCTTTGAACTTCCACATTTCCACTATTTTCACTCCCAATAACTCCAAAATTTTAACTGTCTAACTGATTTAACTGTATTTTAAGTTTTGTTAGCTTGTGGGTTAGTCCAGAAAAGAATCACAACTAGGAGTAATAGGTCTATCTTTATTGTAAGGTTACATCAACAAAATTTTGCATGTCTGAAAGTACATCTCTCCCATCCCTCATTTTTACTCCCCACAAAACTGAGGAGTGTGTCTTCTGAGATACTTTCTTCACCCCTCCTCTTTTGGACTGAAATGTCATTTATCAGAAACATTGTCTAGGCTGTGATTCTCCCTTCCATCTTGCAAAGTCATTTTCACTTATCAGGACAGCTTTTTAATTGTTTTCATTATTTTTAATTTTAATTGTGCATGCCACCCAGAGTTACATATGTGAGATGGGCAACTATATAAATTTAATAAATGAATAAACAAAAACACTATTGAGGACACCTGTGATCATCTTCACTAAGAATAATGTAATCCCTGCCCTGCCTTCAACTGGAGGGCTAAAAAATGCTTCTATCACCCTTTCATGCAAATGGGGAAAAATTAAAATTGTCTGCATTATTCCTCCTTCCCATCCTGCATCCAATCTTTTTTTTGGGGGGGTGTACATTTGATGAGCTATCTATCTAATCAATCTATTTGGGAAAAAAAATCCCAGCACTTCCTAGATGTACCAGCAAAACAGAAAAAGCACATTTCTCTTTGAAAGAATTGCTGAAGCCATGTAACCTAGATGAAGAAGACAAGAGTTCATATAAATTGAAAACCACCTCAAGTTCCACAGAGATTAGCATTTCTACACCACTGTTGAGTCAGAGAAAAATCAGTTTGCCTCCCAAATACAGATGACAGAATGAACTCACATTGGGATGCAATGGACAATGGAATGATGCAATACCTCCCAAGTGTAAGTGAATACTCATGAAGCTGATAACCATGGGAGAATTCCACAGCTTCAATTTAGGTAAGGTACAAAAGGAAAGCTCTATCAGGCAGATCCCTCTGTTTTATCAAAGAAGATGGGTAGGAAATGCCCTTGAAAATAAACAGGTTATGAAGATAGAGCTACAGTATGAAGAACTTTCTCACAGTGTCAAACCTCCAACTAAATCATGGTGTGATCTCACACAAGGACTGGGATTGAAACTTCATTTGAAAGATCCTTTGGAGCTGAGATGAGAAAGATTGTTAAGTAAGGCATCTTTGAAGGAGTGCTTCAAGTAACAAGTTGAAGAACGTGCTGCTAGAAAAATTAGAGAAGCTGGTTAAAAGATGTCTTAGTAATTATGAACTCACTTGCTGAGCAGTTGGGGAAAAATAATCTGTTTTGCTCTAAGCCGATCAGTGACCGTAAATAAACAGATCTGAATCTGTTTTGATCCATCTTCTAGTGTTAGCAAATGGCAATGACTAGTGCTTGTTGGCTGGAAAGCTATAAAGCAGAAGACATGGAACAGAGATGTTGAAATTATATTCTTCTATTCCTCAAAACCGACTCAGTGTGGGGGGAACAAGACTGAATCATGTGTGAGGATGGGGAGCAGCCTAAAGCCTAAATGCATGATCAAATGCAGGAGGGCCGTCCCCCATGAGGACCTTTAATTTATCTACCAAGGTCAGGAGCAAGGCAGGCAGAAGGAGAAATTCTTGTAATCTCGAAACATCTGTTAATGGATAGAGACTACTTTCAACAGGGTCCCTTCCTTTCAAATCTAAAATCCAGTTTCAAAATTCCAATGGTAGTATTTCCTTCTAGACAGTCAACAACAAATTCTACAAATTTGGAGGAATGGGGCTCCAAGACGAGGTCACCAAATTAAAAGGCCTGTGCTTGTATAAAGTTCTAACTTTATAGCAATCAAAGAAAAATTCATTGAACTAATAAGTTACAGAGATGGAATGTGCCATTCAGGGCATTAGCTCCAACTTCTTGCTGAGTGAAAGGGACATATTAGTCCAAATCCCAAGTGAATGCACATGTTACAAATATACTGCAACTCCATATTTTTACTTGCTTCTATAACTTTTGCTTATCTGAAAGTAAAAAGTCAACATTAAAACAAACTTTCACCCTTAAAACAACTGGCATATTTGTAGTTGTAGAGCTCTCGATCAAAATCAATTGCGTAGTAAGGGTCTACAGTAAATGATTTTTGCATTCAAACCTGAAAAGCAACTCTCTGAGTGACGGGTTAACTTATATAGAAAATAAGTTTTCAGAGTGAGATAGCATTAGATTTATAGAACAGTTAAGTATTATAAGCTGAAAAATGTGTTTCCCAAGGCAAATAATTGCAATCTTTGGCAAATCACCAATTCCTAGGTCTGAGACACAGACCCTAGTCACTGTTTGTTTGTTTTTTAAAGAATACATAAAAGAAAGACTAGATTGAATCAGAAGAATTCTACTAGTCATGGCTTCTAGTCATATTCTATGCATGAAGTGAAGCCATGTGATCAAAACAACATCTGAGCTGCATTCCTGTCTTTCCTTGACAGTACCTAACTTACGTTGGCTATGCCCTGTCCCTGTATTAGGACTGTAGGTGGGTAGGTAGGAGTTCCATAGAGGGAAACCCAAATATATAGATCTTGATAACCCTAGTCTTGGAATAATATGGACAATAATCATAGTCTTGGGTAAAGTAATATAAAACCAATGAAACAATAACATTTGATGTTTTTAGCATAAACTAGTTTGTCTTCTGAGAGTCATTTTGGTGTAGTGGTTAAAAGGCACCAGTCTAGAAACCAGGAGACTGTGAGTTCTAGTTTTGCCTTAGGCAGAAAGCCAGCTCAGTGACTTTGGGACAGTTCCTCTGTCTCAGCCCTAGGAAGATGGCGGCAAGGCTAATCACTTCCAAAATTCTTACCAAGAAAGCTGCAGGGACTTGTCTATAAAATCACCAGGAATCAAAACTGACTCAAAAGCACAAATATTATTTATATGTACACATAGTTCTGAAAATTTATAAAATATATAAACTCTAAAATATAACATGTTATTGTAAGAGTGGAGGATCTGATGTCCCACGTTCACACTATTAAACACAAAATACATTATACGGAGTGCATAATATAGTAACTACCATTGTCAAATCATATCAATCAATCAATAATGTACCAAATTACTCTGCTAAAATGTAGCTACCCTAGAGATGAAAAAAAAAAATATGAATTTTAGCCGTCTCCCACATCCTGACTGGGATCAGGCTTCTGTGAAACTTCAAAGGAGAGACACACTTCAGTGACATTTGAAGCACCCCTTCAAAGTGACTGCATGGTGCCACCTGTGTCTTCTTCAAGTGAAGCAGCAATTTGACCCATCTTAGCTGAATGCCTCCTCTAACAATGTAGTTCTAACAATGAAAAGACACTTCTGACATATGCTGTGTGTTGTAGTAGCATTGTTTGACTCTTCCAAGAAGGAACAAGAAACTGCCAGAATGTGGTGAAATATAGTCCAGAATCAAAGGGAGGGCTCTTTCCCAGATGGCAAAGAGACAGCGGAGCTTGGAATGTCTGGTAGGCAGAAAAGGGTAAGAATGGGCATCCCCTCCCAGAAAGATTAATGTTAGTCCCGATGCAGTAAGAACTATTTCTGAGTAATTTCTTTATTGTTGTTTATTCACCTAAAGACAGAATCTTGCCAGATTTAAAGCAACTGTCTTCGTAATAATAGGTCTTCTCTATGAATTACCATCAGATATTCCAAAATCTGCTATCAATTTGCCCTCTTGGAAAGAACCTTCCTTCCTGTGACTCCACACTGCATCACACAGAAGTTTTGGAAACGTGTGGAACTGCCTTAGGAGTCTTCAAGGTGACGGGAATACCAAGAGCAAGCAAGCTGGATTATTTTAATCCTTTAGTGTGGCAAGTTGCAAAATCTCTGTGATGCGAACTCCCTTGTTTGATCCTTCACAATTATCTAAGAGAAGCTCACCAGCCAATCCTTTCTCTAAAAGCAGACATACTGAACAAGGAGTCTATTTTATTTTTTAAAATTCCATGAGCTCCTAAGATGTATCCTGAATTTTAAATGCAATGTGCAATTCAGCAATCTTATTTCCTGTCCTTTTTTTTTTTGAGAATGTGTTTAGTACCTGAAATTGCGGATGAAGGAGAGATCATGGGAAGAGAGATAAAGGGGGTGAGCTTGCTGAAATCTAAGCAGCTGGTTTTTAGAATTTTTTGCTGTCCTTGCGAAAGCATGTCAGCATTATATAGTCCTTTGATCATCTGGGACATCAAGATCTGTCTTCAGCTATTTGTGCTTCTACAATAATTCTAACTGCTAGCGATGTGTAGAATTGTAGAAATGTGATTTCTACAATTTGTAAGGAAGACTGAATTTCAAGACTTATTTCTTGAAGAGCAAAAAGGAGATTTAAGAGCTCAATGGAGTGAAGGGTTAAAATTACATTGAAACACAGAATGGTCATATTTCTTTTCCCTAAGATGAAAAAGTGATAGGTAAGACCTTGCTTCTAATAGATAGAATCATTGTATTAATTATATGTTTGCATGCTCCAGGATCTTGCAGAAAGAAAGAAATGTGCTTCCACAATTTTCTTACAAATGCTTGGAAATTAATATTAACTGTATGGTTCCCAACTGCCTAGAATGCCCAAGAAAATAATACAATAGTTACAGAAGTTCTAGAAAAGTAATGCTAAATAATTTTCTGCATTAATTAATTAATTAAATGATCCACTGCAGTCCCAAGGCTCTTGAAGGCTCGAGGAGGAGGAGGAATGCAATCACTGTGAACTTTTCTGATTTTCCTCCATGAATTTTGCTACACCTTCGTCCTTCCTCCTCCAGTTTTTATCTCCCTTTTGCCTTGACACTTCTTTTGAGTTAAAGACAGAAGTTTCAGACTAAACTAGACTTCTCTTTCTCTACCTCCTGATAAACAGAGTAAAAAGATAATTTCTTCTTTGAGTTAAGCTCAGTCTTCAAATTCAGTCTTCCTTACAATAATTTTTCTCAGCAGCATTTTGGAAGTTCTTTTCTATTGTCTTTTTCCAATTTTTTTCCATCTTTCCAATATAGCTAACAGCTCTAGAATCACCAAATCAGCTTTCTCATCCAAGCACTAACCAAAT
>JANHZU010008464.1:273368-287293 GCA_032468055.1 Acrochordus granulatus | reverse complement strand
ATCCAATCCAGATGCCTGTTTTTTAAACTTTTGTTGCAATGCAATTACCCTGGATGAATGAGAGTCTTCACAGACATGTTCTCCAATATATGCATTTTATAAGAAAGAATTTAGAAACTATCTGCTCCAGATTTCCAAGAGCTCTCTTCCAACCTTGATGTGTTTCAAATGGAACACTCCCACTTAGAATTTAGGATGATCCGTTGAAATCTAGGGACTTTATATATTGGCTTTACAATACATCTGACACATTCTTCACCTTCCCAAAGATTTCATGGCCTTCTTCAATCTTCTAGATATTTTTCTTCTTTCTAAAAAAATAGAAGTGAGCTATGCCTGTGTGGCTTTTCATGACAAGTTCTCTTAATTATAGGGCTATCAAGAACTAATGACACATTTAACATTTCAGCAAGGATGAGAATACAGGTATGAAGGTCATCCCAGCTGTCCAGATAAACAAGCAAGCACCTATATTGAGCAACAGTGATATGTTGTGATAGGAAGCGATGGGAAGATGTTGAAGGACAATATCACTTTGCTGCTGTTATTAAATTTCATAGTATTCAGGAGTAGGCAGTGCCAAACCACTCCTGTCTTCAGATGGCATTCAAAATGCTACTGAAGAAGAGTTGAGGAGTTTTTGGAGAACTAAGGTTGTTTATGAATTTTCTTATTATAATTCCAGACAGCTAGTTCCAGACATAATTTTCTTATAATAATTCCAGACAGCTAGTTGCCTCTATTGCCTAATGGGAAAAGAAAATCCAAAACTGCAAATGCAGAATTACAGTGGGAACATCGAATATAAGAAGCATGGACTCAGTAATGATCTACTATTTGAAAGATAAACTGACTACATTGACATCATAGAAAACAATGAATTGAAATGAGCTAGAACTGGACACTTAAGTTAGATAATTGTACTGTTTACTACTCAGAATCTGAAAAGCAAAAAAAGAAAAAGAAACAGCATTGTTTTGATGAGAAAATATAGAAAAACAGCATTTGGTACAATATAATCAATGACCAATAATATCAATGTGACTTCATGGACAACTCTTTAATATGATAGCTATCCAGGTTTACTTATTTATTTGATTTAGATCGCTGCCCATCTCACTTTTACATGCTTCTAGGCAACTTACAATTAAAAGATAAAATACATAATATAAAAAAGCACATGCATGGTTTGTGCTCTACGCATTGATGTGGAAGAGGAAATTGATGAATTTTATGGTCAAGTTCAATCTCAACTTCAAAAGACACAAGCAAGATGTGCTGCTGGTGGTCAGAAACTAGAATATTAAAGCTGGAAATAATGATAAAAATGGAATTGGGCTATATAGCCTAGGAAACAGAATGAGGCAAGAGAACTTTTTGCTAATCATATAATTTCTTCATTGCTAACACAGTCATCAAATAATCAAAACACCACCTATAAATATGAACATCAACAGATGGAATGCATAGAAATCAAATTAACTATATCATGGATACAAGGAGGTGGAAGAGCTTACTGTAGTTATAACAGCAAAAACATGACCAGCAGCAGTCAATCTAAAGCAGAAGAACAAAGCCAACCAATTTCCATGACATGATCTTAAGTACACTGTCTACCCACCATTTCAAGGAAATATCAAGGAGTCACTTTGAACCTCATAGATTGGGAACCAGAAGAACTGTGGAATGAAATCAAAGCAGTTGTTAAGGATGAATATGAAAAGAAACTGCCAAAGACCAAGAAACAGAAGAAAGCAAATTGGATGTCAGAACAGATAGTAGAAATTGCCAAGAAGAGAAACCAAAGCCAATAAGGCAAAAATGTCAGGAAGGAATTTAATTTCACATGTTAGCAAAATAATGCTTGGGGATCATTCAAGGCAGATTAGAGTTGTGCAGGGAAAGAGAGAAGCTAGACAGCAGGAGGCATTATTATTGATGCATGCTGAATAATTGAGAAAACCAAAGAATACCCCTGCCCCAAATAAGATGATATATGTTTCATTGACTATCGAAAGCTTTCAGTTCTGTGGACCATGTCAGGCTGTGGAGTTTCCTTGGGAAACCAATACACTGGTGAGGAAGCAACAGTCTGGACATGGCAAAATAGACTGACTCCAGATTGGCAAATGAGTCAGACAAGAGTACATACTTTCTCCTATATATTGAATAATTACTGAGTGAAGCTGGATTGGAAAAATATGTTTTTAAAGTGGAGGAAGAAACATCATGAATATGCACTATACTGATAATATTACTCTGATAGCTGAAAATGCAATTAATCTGCAAATTATAATAATGAAAATCAAGGTGCAAGTAAAAAATAGAATTCTGTTTAAATATAAAAAAGACTAAATTAATGACAGTATATGCAGTACTTCAACTAGCTCTAGAATTGACATTGAAGAGGCTGAGTTGGTGGAGATAATCTGTCTTTTAGGACTGATTATCAGCAATAAAGAAATCAACAGTGAAGATTCATATCAAAAAGCTGAGAGTTTCCCTCTTATGCAAATTTTTGGGAGGGCTAGAAATTAGTGCTCTTCAGTCGTGGCATCAATATAACCTTCTAGAGGTTGATATGGCATTCTCTCTCCATCCTCTCATAGAAGAACTATGATATGATATGTGGCTAAAGGATTTAGGCTTTCCCCTTCTTTTTGGGAGACAGAACGAACTCAAGCTTTATTTAAAAAGAAAAAAGACATCATGTAAACTACAGAAAAATTTCCAAAGGAAATACAGCCTTATAGGTGAAGTTGGTTTGCCACAAACAAAGCAAGTGGACTCTGCCCAGAATACTAAAGATGACAAGATTAGAGTCCATATTTTTATTGATTTAAAAAATGTCCTAGAAGAGAAAAAAATATTTTTGACATCACTTTATGATACATAGTTGCTGGAATCATATACAATTGCTTAACTCGTACACAAAATAAAGAACATTTACATTTTAATATAACAAACAAACATAAATTTAACACAGACTCCTGACTAGAACATACTTGAAAACCCCCAACCTGTTCAGTCATCATTTTAGAGATATATCCTTATCTAGCATTCATTCACCGCCCATGTACCATTCCCAACCTTCCTGATTCACACAGTACCTCTCGTACATATCCATGTACTTATGAACACCCTCCAGCATCTCATGCATTGCCATGCAGTCCTGCACCCTTCCTGATGGAGAAGGCATGGGTCAGGAAGAGTGCACAACTGTTGGGCAGGATGCACAGGATATGATATGAGTTGGGAGAGGTCATGGGGATGAGCAAGTGCATGTGCAAATACAGAGGGGCTGGGGAGGTGGTACAGATGGGGAGACTTACCCCAGCAATTTGTTGTACACAGGAGACCTAACTTCCAGTTTCCCCATTGTCAATATTCCCTGCCGGCTTCTTACAAGCAAGACTTTGATTGTGGGAAGCTGGCAGGGAACTTCAACAATCACAATTGAATTTACACTTCCTGCCAACTTTCCCATTGACTTGTGGGAAGCTGTCAGGGAGTGTTGGAAATGATGATCACATGACTGCAGCTGACTGTGGCAGTGTAGCAGTGCTAAAGTAGCATGAGTGTGTTGGTGCTGAAGTCATTGAAAGTCACAACTTCCCCAAATTTCATTCCCACAGCAGTAATGGGTCCCGGATTTAGATAACTTAGACCATTTGAGGTATCTTGGTTAAAAAATGTTGCTTTATGACACACTGTTTCACCCAGGTGAAGGATACAAGAGTTTTAGTAGTACACAGATTATAGAAATAGAATTCTCATAAATCTTTTCTTCTTTTTTCTTGGAGTTTCAAACTTGAATCAAAGGTGATCTATAAACAGTAAATCCCATTCTGTCCTAACCACAGTCCAGCAATACTTTGTTTTAGGACAGTGTTTTTCCAACCTGGCAATTTTAAGATGTGTGGACTTCAACTCCCCATGCTGGTTAGGGAATCCTCTGAGACCTGAAGTCCACACATCTCAAAGCTTCAAGTTGGAAGAACACTGTTTTAGAAAGACTAAGAGTTGCTTTTTCTAGAGAAGGAGAAGCTGGGATCATTTGACAGTTTGTATATGACATACAGTATCTCTCCATTGTGGGTAATGTGTATTCTGTGTCTGACTGGGGCTGAAAATGTCTGAAAACAGGCAGACATTCTTAGCAAAGATATGTGTACACAGGATCCAAAATCTAATTTCAAGGCAGAACTATAGATGTTCCAGGTTTTTTGTTCAGAAAAAGAGACAAATGGAAGAAATCTGTGTATTAGCCAAGTCTTATCAGAAGAGACAAGCACTTTTATTTTCCAGCAACTGCATTTCTAATTAGTTTGCAGTTTTATGGGGTCTCTTTTCTTAAGCTAACTGTAGAGTAGTAAATCCTTTTGTACTTATCTGTTTTTCCCCTCTTGATTTGTATTTGTCCGCAAAAGCATTTTAAGAAAGCAAATTTTAACACCATAGAATGCGAGCCTTTATGTCTTCCAAACATATGTGCATTCCCCCATCTCTTTATAACTAGCGCTATTTATCTTTATCACTCTAGGTTTAAGGGCTTACAAAATTAATTGGCTTTTTACCATCCACGCTCAAACTGACAAGATGACAGGTGATTGGCTGGTGATCCAATGTCAGATAAGTGTTTGATCTTCTTTCTTCCATCTATTTTCACCCTCTTCCCTTTCTTGTAGATGATTGTCCCAAAACAGTGTTGTCCTTTCACACTTTCTTCACTAGGTCATGCCCTTCAACACTTCAGTAAATCTTCTATTTATTTATTCATTCATTCATTCATTAATCCATTCATTTAATGTATAAGGTTGGCCAGTTCCAAATGACACTGGAGGTTTGTCCAGCATCTCATAAATGTTGATTAGCATAATCAAAATTATGCTAATTTTAGGTTTACAAACAAATTGTAGTATGGATACAAACCTACAGATTAATAATCTATCTCCAATAGCACTGGAGCTGGCTAATTTACAACATTGTTAACAGATAGACTGATCCTCTTCATGGTATTAACTCTATCTCTTATGCCAGTGTGGCATCTGATACTTATACTGGTCTACTTGCAGCTCTTCTTTCTCTTGTGTAAGCTTTCCTATGATAATCTAAATTAACCTTTATGCTCAACTTCTTATTAGCAAAACATTCCAATCTAAGTCATTTGAGTAGCTTCATGGATACATGGATGTGTGAAGAGACTGAAAGATAGATACTATGCCAGAGATTAAGCTTCTCAGGAATTGTTGTTCAGTTACACAGTCATGTCCGACTCTTTGCAACCCCATGGACTGCAGCATGTCACACCTCCCAGAGTCTATCCAAAACCACACCCATCACACTGACTATGTTACCTAACCATCTCATCCTCTGCCGTCCCCTTCTCTTTTTGTCTTAAGTCTTCCCCAGCATCACAATCTTTCCTAATGAGTCTACAATAATAATGTATTTATTTTCTGAAATATTGTTTTCAACTTTCAGGAATGACTTTGCTTTGTTATTATGTTGTAAACCACCATGTATCTTTAGGGAGGGTGGCAGCATATAAATACAAAAAACAAATACTGCTCCAAAATTTCTTTAACAAAATGAAGGAGATACACCCAGATTAAAGATAATTGTGGCTGACTCTAGGGGGTGGTGCTGATCTCTGATTTACAGTGGAGGGAGCCAGCATTTGTCTGAAGATGCTTCCGTGGTCATGTGGCCAGCATGACTAGACACTAATGCACATGGAACACTGTTACCTTTTCCACCAAAGATGGTACCTATTTATCTACTTGTATATTCACATACTTTCAGACTGCTAGATTGGCAGGAGCTCATCTGTCACATGGTAGCACTTGGGTCTTGAACTGCTGAGCTGCCAATCTTCTGGCTAACTAGACATAATTTGCTAACCTATTTTCTGTTTTCTATAACCATTTTAGATCAAAGTAAACAAAGCATAAACATGAAAAGCAACTGCTTCAGGGTAGAAATACTCAGGTTTTTAAACTAGTATCTCTCCATTTCTAAATGTAACTTATCATTGCCAGGAAATTGTTATTAACTGAGGCTTCTTTGATACCTTGAGATTTAGGAATCCAAACCAGTAATAATCCACCTGTCTACTTTATTTGATTGGAGGGGAGAAATAACTCAGTTATTGGCACCATCTGGTATCTAAATTTCAAGGATTGGATGGGCACCTGGGGATTTTCATTCTGAAATTCTAGCAGGAAAATCAGAGAACTGGAGGAAAGAAACAAAGCCAAGAAACCTGAAAGCTTTGCTTCACGATATGGGTAGAAAAGTAGGGCTAGAATGATACTTGGATTCTATTATTTTAATTGTTTCCTAAGTTACCAAGTATGCATATGTTTTTAGAAACAACACATGGAATGATTATAGTATTAGAGAAGAAGAAGAAGGAAAATATATCTACAGAATTTATAAACGCTATTCTGTTTTACCATGCTTTTCAGTACTGTAGAAGAATGTGTCAGAAATAAGGCTTCTGCTAGCTTAGAATCATTTTCCTATTGCTCTTTCTGTAGAGTTACTTCAGAAGATAGTTTGAGAATTTCTCATACAGAAAATCGAGATAGGAAAAGAAGAAAACCTCTGCTGGAGCAAGCCAATAAATACCCCATTACTCTATGTCATGCAATGGTTGATTAGGTCCATTCAAGAAGTTCACAAGTATTTTCAGTCTCACAAGTAGGATCTCTGTCCTATTGTACACTCAGTATATTGATTCCAAACTGGGAAGAAATTGTTTGCTGGAATTCTTGTATCACTACTCTTTTCACCTTCTTTTCTTGATAAATAGAAGTCATGCTTGGGCGAAAGTCACTTTGTTGGGGCAGTTATCAAACCTTTGAAAGTATCTGTGGTCATCCCTCAGAGTCAGAAGGAACTTTCCTAGCATATATTTGAATGAAAAGACTCTGCTTCAGAGGCATCAAGGACAAATCTAAGTTTTTCTTCTGAACTGTGGCCATTAGTTTCCAAGGGTTTGTGGGTGAGAGTCATGAAATGGCATTCCATTCTATATAATATGAGCACAAATGCATACCATCCATTTAAGGGCAGGGACGCTGAAAGTAATTTTAATAAACATAATGTGATGGTGTGGTCCAAAATTACATGTCAGCATCTATATCCTTACATTTATCCAACAGGAAATGCATGTTGAAAAATATAGAATAAGATGCTTATATATGTTTATCAAATACATATTTTTTCTGGGGCTTCAAGTTCTACATTGATAATTCTACTACTGAAAATACACTTCAAGTTGGCACAGAGGTTCTGATAATAGTGTGCCAGTTCTATCAAGGCCAAAAAAAATAGGACATAGTTCCAGGAAGGAAACCAATTGCTGTAATATCATTCCAAACAAGAGGTTCCAACTCCCTGCAAATAGCACGAAATGCTTCCCAATCTTTCTACTTTAACGTGGAATAAAATATTTTCAGTCAAACAAATGTAGAATAAAGCTTTCAGCTTCTTAATGGGAAACTGTTACTCAGAAGTTGGCCAGCTATGTATGATTCCTTTAAGCAAAACATCCCACGGAAGTTAGTAAGGGTTTTATCTTATATATTCTTGGCTGCTGCTAGAGACCTCCTTCAGCCACATCTTAAAATCTGATGAAATGTAAGTTTACACAAGACAACATTTCAATCCAGTAGATGATTCTGCTTAGTCTGTTAGAATTCTGTTCTATATTACTATATGAAGAAAAATTATACCGTGGCTTTTGATTTAAAATATAAACATGCTTTATACATGTAACATGGTTCCCCATACATATCTAGGAAATGAATAATGAAGTGTACATCAAGGGAGCAATTTTGCAGCAAGATCTGCTTTTTCTGAAAATGATGTTTCTGATTTCCAAGGGCTGCAGATGGCATGCAATGTAATTCTGATATCACAGAGAGAACAAAGCAAAGTTTTTCAACTTTTTGCTTTCTTCAGTTTCTTTTTATAGTAAAATAAGTTTGTTAAGCCTATGAGGTGCTTGCATCTATTTTATTGCTTTAAAAACACCCACACATAAACATAGAAACACACAAAAATAAAAATCATGTTGCTTCAAATTTGCAAGGTTGTGAGCTCAGGTTGTCCAATTTCAATAC
Organism: Acrochordus granulatus; assembly: GCA_032468055.1. Classification (NCBI taxonomy): domain Eukaryota; kingdom Metazoa; phylum Chordata; class Lepidosauria; order Squamata; family Acrochordidae; genus Acrochordus; species Acrochordus granulatus. The sequence continues at coordinate 279,161 of JANHZU010008464.1, read as the reverse complement.
CTAGAAATATAACTTTTCAATGGATCAAATCTCAACTTTCTGCTTAACTGTCTTTTTATGCTAATTTCCATTTTATGGCTTTCATTCTGCAGTACAGTTGCATACATGTCCTCTTACATGTTTTGTTTTTTTCTGTTTTGTTTTGGGGGGAGCACAGTAGTGAATAAATGAAAAATAGGAACAGTCCTTAAGAGATACTGCTCTTAAGCAATGTCTTAACACTAGAAAACTGTTCTGAATGCACAACCTAACTGTATGCATATTGTTTATTCATATATAAATACACATATGCTTAATTTAACCATGACAATAAATGATAATGTAATTTTTAATATATATCCATATACAGGTTTTATTTAGTGAATTGTTTCATACATATGTATTTATCAACATATTTATTGTATACACATAATAAATTAGCTAAAATGGTTATATTTTTAAAAGTGTATAAGGAATATAGTGCTTTCTGATTGAAAGGACTTAAGTGAAGGCTGGTGATTAATTTTTCAAGAGATATGTACATGATTGTGCTACAGTTACACTTTTCCCTCATTTCTGATAGTGAGTTTCAAACGTAAAGTTGGATAATAATAGATTTCTTCACCCTGTTGTTCCCCTACATCCCCCAGAATTCCAAGCAAACAATAATAGATATCTGACACAACACATTTTGGAAGACACATCTTAAGAAAATGTGTGGTGGTACGTAAGGATACAAAATAAAAGTCAGGTTTATCTTAACTTCCCATTCAACTGAATGCTCAAGATAGTTAAAACTCTTTTTAAAAATATACAGAAATACATTGTGAAACAAGAAACCTCTCAGCAAGCTTTGGCTATTGAACAGTTTTTAAAAAATTAATAAAGAAATGGATAATATTAGCTTGGGTCAAGTTATTCTTGAAAATTGAAATAGTTAACTTGGGTGACTCATTGTGGTGTTTCCAATGATGGTTCAAGAATGTTAAAGTCTCCCTCACAGCTTTCAGAGATTATTTGACCTTGGAGCTTGCTACTTATATAATTCAACAGTTGCTTTCCCAAAGTGATTTTTTTTTATTTATTCTAGTTTGGACACTGCTCAACGTCAAATGAGTATCAGCGGTTTAAAATAATAACACAGATACCAACGCAAACAAAAATCTAGATGGGACCTGGACAAAATATACAAACAGAAAACAAAAATAACAAATACACCCAAGGGGGGGTATTTATTAACATTATATTTATTGTATACACCTTTTCACCCCAAGACCTGGAAGAACAACCAAGTAGGCATTATGGAATGCCATTAGGGTGACAGCCACGTGGATTTCAGCACCATATACTGCATACTCTATTGAAAAGATTTTGCTTGTGTAAAAAGAAACATTCATATGGAGATACCAATTAATCTCCCTAACTATTTGCACTGCATTTTAAGAAGACACTCCATGCTTAAAAAAGAACATTTGTATTCTTGAGAAGACGGAGATCCTGTTGGGTTGTGAGATAGTCTCTTGACCTATACTGCTCATTTTATTTGAGCACAAGCTGTGGTCCTACAAAGGTAGTGCATTAATGATTAAAAATAACTTAACAACCTTAAATAGATCAGTGTGCTGGAAGGAATAGGGAACCACAAAAAGAAAATGAAAATAAAAGTTTAACAATGTCATATCTGAAATCTGTGTAAAAATATGCTATTACCATCAGTTATCAGTCATTTGTCTAGGTATTTAGTGATGGCATCATTTGTAATAACTACTTCCTTAATATATTTTTATTTGGTCCAGATATTTACTGGGGAATAAAAAATTATGTTGCTGAGGCTCTGGGAAAATCCTGGCAGTGGAAAAACTAACCTACACCAGATGGCAGAGGCCAAAGAAATACCATAAAATATGGCTGCCATTCTTGCAGTTCTCAGAGAAGCAGAACCTAAACACGTGCGCGCACACAGATAAAACTGTGAAAGTGGCAACCCTTTTCTTTTGCTTACATTTCCCTTTGCTACTTAGCAAACCTGAGAGGTATTGTATCATCACATATCAAGAAAATAATATGGCAGGCTGTTGGAACAGGTGGGAAATGTTTGTTTGTACCAACACGCCTCTATGAAAGAAGAACAGAATGCGCTGCTGTGGTCCTTGCATAGCTGCATCGGCTAACATATGAGCATATAACTCTGGTTCCTGCAGTCCATAACAGGCATTGTCATACACAGGATGTTCAAATTCTCTGCACGGTATGTATCTTACCTTTCTGGATATAAGCATGAATTTTGAAAATTTAGACAACACACACCTTCTGGGGTTCGTGGCACTATGAGGAGGATTTACCACTTGATTCCATTTTGGTGAAAAAATATTTATCCGTTGTGAACTCCCTACGAAGAGATAGGAAAGAAAGTCTGCATATAAAGAGGCACTTGGTACAGGAAATTTCAAAGACGAATATCTGGGACAGCAAACTAATCACAAGGAAGATTATTTTAATTTAGTCCTTCACGGAATCCACGCGAAGATCTCTTCATAACTGAAGGAGCTTCCATTCAAAAGCTGAAATGTTTAACCGCGCCGTTATTTTCTGCACATTCTGCACTCGCCATTCTGCGCTCGCTTATTCTGCGCTTGCCATCTATTGAAAGAAAAACCACGCTACAGCACTGGCGTTAACTCAGAAGTCTCTCTTTATGGTTAAAGTCAGCATTCGCATTTCACCTCTTATTGCTAGGCAACATTCAGTGTTGAAAATCCAACGCTTCTGTAGAGTGCAACTTTGAATTTCACCTCCAACTGTAAAAATGTAGCCTGTTACCCATTCGAGGCCACAATGGTTGGATGCCACCCCAGGGAAGATGCAACTATTACTGGCAGTGGAGGGGAGTCATTGGCACGGAGCAAAAAAAACGGGGCGGGGGAAGGAACATCATTAGTTTCAGACTGGCATGCCATTAATTGTGAAACGCACTCTTTTATCAGCTTTAGATTTTGTAAATCGTGCCTTCTGATTGCCTTTTAGACAGCTCTGACAAAGGCAGCCCCCCGCAAAGCAAGCTTGGTGCATTGGAACGGAATTGAAGAAGCAGATGCAAATGAAGAATTCAGCTTCCGATGCAAGGGCAGGCGCACTCTCATAAAAGCTCGTGCAGCATTGGTAACTGCAGTGGAAATTGCTGATGCCCGAAAGAAGAACACTCAGAATTGCTTGTTTAAATAAGTATTTCTTTCACTGGAAAAACTGTAGCAGGCGTGACAGTTAACTACCTGGCTCCATCTTGGCTGATGGAAATATAAAAGCAGAGTTACGCATTAATTACTCAAACTCTCAGTTACTGGGCAAATTATACATATTTATATATTTCATATATAAATCTGATTTATTTTTCGTACAACTTGGGTGCGTGTATCTGCGTAGATAATCTGCGGTGTGGAATGCACAAAGTCCACAATCCTCTCGCTCTCTCACTTTTTTTTTTTGTACCCACCCCCATCCCACCCTTTCAGTTTATTTGCCCAAAATTTCAGGAGTAATTAACAGAGGTGCGACTTCATTCCACTTTTCAGGGGAAAACACAGCAAAAAAGGACAGTATATATAAGTAGAATATATAAGATTAGTATATAAGTACACTAATTTTGAGTATACTTAAACTACAGATCGTCTTCAACATATGACCATAATGGAGCCTGAGGATTATGGTCGTATGTCATAACGGTCATATAATGGGTCAGTCACATGAACCAACCAATTTTATGACCCTTTTCTGTGGCAATTGTTAAGGGATTACTGTGGTTCTAAAGTGACTGCTGCGGTCATTAAGCAAACCAATGGTCCACTATGGGCCCAGTTTTGCAAAAACTGAGAGTATGCGCCATTTTTCAACAAAACCATCATAAAATGTAGTCATGTGACTGCAGTACCCTGCAAATAACCATAAATGTGGGCAAGTTGCTGAATGACTTCAGTGACCATGGAAGGGGTCCAAACGTCTGAACTTTAGATCTGGGTCATAAGTCTCCTTTTTTCAGTAGTTCATGACTTCAAATGATCACTAAACAACTGGCCATAAGTCAAGGACTACCTGTACTAAAAGAATAGCCCTTCAATTACTCCAAAACGACATAAAATTCTAGCTCCCCCACCAATACATGTATCATGGCTGCATTTACTTAATCTTTGCTTTCCAAAATTCAAAATTCACCTGTTCAAAACATGTTAGATTAGAATCTTTGCTGTATAAATGTCCTTTTTCATGGACAGATATTAACAGTGTGAGAGAATACTAAGTCTCAAGTAAAAATGTTCCAAATAGATATAGCTCAGCCATACTGGGATCAAGAGACTAAATTCTGGTCTTTAAAAAGAAGCCAGTTTTGTTCATTCATTTTCTTTCAGTCTCTTACATCCTACTACTAACTATTTTATGTCCTTTTCCTGAAGTCATTATTAGCACCACTACAACAAAGTTTTTGAAATATTAGATAAATAGTTCATGTGCTGAAGATTAATTAGCTTCAGAATCCTGTTCCTCTTTAAACCAGTACCTGACTGTTAAGACAAGGCATATAATATAGTATACTACAATACAATACATAATATAATATTCACAACATAGTACAATACATAATTATAATATATTACATTTCAAATGAAACAAATGCCATTTTAATATAAAGTAAAATAAAATATAAAATTATCTAAAGCTGATTAAAAATGTACTCTTCAAACCTCCAAGAAATTTTCATAATTTATTAATTATAAGAAAGATGCCAAGGAGCTAAGAATATGCATAGTAATTCCGATTTCGCATGCATTCCCAAAACCTTCAAGCAAAAGGCATTTCTGTTAAGAGTGTGAATAAGCCATGGTATGCACATGTTCTTTTAAGAAAGGCCAAGGGTGCCCTTCTGTTTTCTTAGCTCGGTTTTCATATTTATGTGTCTCATTTCCAGCTCATTGCTGGTGCCTCTGTTGTGCTATCCATCAACGCTTTTATCCTCCTTGTTCCTCAAAAAGCACATAAAATCGTTTTTTTATGTGGTAGTAATATTATTGCAAATAAAAGCAAATACCAAAATCTTTATTAGTCTGCCAAAATAATAAACTATTTAATAAAAACATGCTGTAAAAAGAAGGTCATTTGCATCACTCAAATTTCTTGCAGGAAATACACAGTGTTATTGGTCAAAAAGGATAAAGTGATGTCAAATCTTCCTGTCATTGATATAATGGAAATTCAGATGATGGTTACCAATGTGCTAGAATTTGCATATTCAGTGTTTTTAATTCTGACAGCCCACTGAAAGATGTTGAAGAAACAAAACTTTGGTGTTGCATTGTGTGTGTTACAATCCCAAGTGAGGGAAAAAGAGATAGCATTGGCTGCACTTATCCCACATAATGAAGGAATTTTCAAAACTCATGTTGGCCTCACAACTATATGAGTTGCATGTGATTTACGGAACAAATAGTTGCCATCTTTAATTTGTATTTGGTTTGGATTTGAATCAAAGCTTTAATATGTTTTCATTATTCTGTCCTCTTTCCCACCATCTTTGCATAAGAGAAGTACATTATGCTTTATTTAAAAGATCTGGTATTCTGCCAAGATTTTGAGATTTGTTTCCAGTTTGTAGCATCACAATTATCTTCCTAATGCAAGCTTAGTTTTCATACTCTTTCAGTTATTTTTCTCCTTTGAAGATTTTATTCTCTACTTAGCAATCAATAATTTCTAAAACATGATTAGCATAAAGAGATTTTTTTTCACCAAATATAAAGAAAATATTGTAAAATATTATTTCTTGCT
>JANHZU010008464.1:227313-246545 GCA_032468055.1 Acrochordus granulatus | reverse complement strand
TGGATAGATAGCATAGTCAGTGTGATGGGTGTGAGCTTGGGAAGACTCCGGGAGGCAGTGCAAGACGGGGGCCTGGCATAATGCAGTCCATGGGGTTGTGAAGAGTCGGACACGACTGCGCGACTGAACAACAAATATATTTTGCAGAGGGTTTTTTTTCTTCCAAGCAGAACTTGAAACGTATTCCACTGTTTTCCATATTAAATGAATAAGAGCACTGGAACTATACCTTATTTATTTCAGTAATTTGTAACAATAGCTTTGTGATACTAGAACAGAGGTGGGTTATGGGTGGTGCCTTTCAGATGTATGAGACTACTGCACCCACATTCCTTTGTCATTTACCATATTGCTTGGGATTGATCAGAATGTAGACTATAATCTTGTTGCCCATTTCTGTAGTGAATAATATTAACACTGGTGGTGTAGAGGATGATAATGATAATGTGGATAGTGTACAAGTAGATAATGGATAGTGGATAATGTGTACAGATGGGAAGACTGAAACTAGCCACAGCATTGAATTTAGGTTCAGCTAATACAACTGGTGTATTGTTTTTTATCATCCTATGTGCCACTGCATTGAAATGTAAAATTTGTTTAATGATAGATATGGGATTTTTGAAGCCTTTTCAGAAAAACAGTCCTCAAAGATAGGTTCCCTCTTAAGATGGAAGACGGAGACCCTGAAAATAGCTTTTTCCAGCTGCCTTTGATAAAGTGGCTGTGCAAGCAGGGAGACAGCAGAAACAGCTGTCAGCTTTTGAAGCAGCTGTGCAAACCTGTAAAGAGATGTTTTAATTATTTGAAGAGATACTTTGCTCTTACTTGTTTGAATGTTTTGGACAGATCCAACAGAGTCATCTGAAGTTAGTTACATCTGGGACTAAGAAACCAGAAATAGTAATTCAAATTGGGGCAGGAGAAAGGGAGAATTATTGTGGGTGGGAATTGAAAGAAGCTAAAAGATGGTTGCTGTATTCTTGGCTGGATGTTGTTAAATGTTTTTATCGTTTTCCAAAAGTGTTACAAGGATGCAGTTAATATTACTTGAAAATAAATTGAATTGGAATCAGTTTCAGGAGAAGACTTTTCCAAGTGTTCCATTTGTCTTTCTGATGTCATTAATAAACACCTGGATGCCCCTGCAATTCATCTGAAAATTGTATGACTCTCTTTCTTTCTGCACAAAAGGTACTTGCTAACTGGGAGAAATATGATATTTTATATAAATACTTTCTGTGGATTTGTCACTGTATGGTATGTAGGATTGCAACCTGTTGGTGTTACTTTTGAAAAAGCAGAGAAAGCAAAACTAGAGATGAAAAATGGCTGGTTTCTTTTCCTAATCAGTCGTAAGCCTCTGACTGCAGGTTTTCTTAATTTCCCACTGCCAGGATATTCTACTGTGGCCTTGCTTGATGAATGTGGTGTTCTGGATCTGTAAGATTCTCACATGTAATTTGGAAATGGGCAACTAGGCATTGTTTACAGGACGTCAAACTTGCTACACATTGATAAACACACGTTTCCTCCTTTTATCAGGGATATTGCACAATGTGAAGTATGGGTTTCCAATTGTACTCATTTTTTTCAAACTTCTTCCTGTTTAAAAGTTAAGCTTCACTAATTGGAAGCTGATCAGTCCCTGAATTTTTTTATTTTGCCTTTTAACTCTGTTTATTAGTAATTAAATCTAACCTTTACCTAGTTCAGTTTGACAAGACTTTCTGAAATAGTATATTTATTCTTAAGAAGATCATGTTATCCTTGTAAATGCAAAGTGAGCATTAACTGAAATATTTGCTAATAATTTGCTTTAATATTCCTGTAAGAGTACTATTTTTAAGTGAAGTATTTGTATATATTTAAAAAATGGTCCATATTTCTTTAGCAGCAACTAGATTTCTAATGATCACATAAAATCTAATATTGCTATGTACTATTGGTTCATATTAAAAATCTTTTGGAAAAATGAAATATGTAATTTGTTTTAATAATCTTTATGGTATTTTCATTTGAAATTAATGGGAATTTATATTAAATGTTCAGAACTATTAAAGTCACTTATCAAAACATTTTTCTTGGATTTACTATGGCACTTGCATGGATTTGGTTTCAATTAACTATGTATTTGAGATGCATCTATTAAAAACACCTTTGGAAACCCTTTACATTTGATCAAGAAATATAGCTTGCATCTTAGGACTGAACCTTGTATAGATTCCCTGAACAGAATGAAGATGCTGAATTATGTGAATTAGTTTTGGAATTAGCAAGTCTTGAAAAGAATAGTGTCAACAAAGGAAATGAAAATAATCATCTTTTTCACAAATGCAAATAAAACACCTATGTCACAGGATAATGTTGCAGAAACCTATTGGCAACAGTCACTGGGACTAAAAGTTTATTATTCCAAGCTTTTGGGCTCGTGCTAGAGCCCATTGTCAGGGAACTTCTGTCTCTCCAGAACACTTGCACTGAGGCGCTCTAAGGTTGAACTTTTAGCCCTGGTGACTGAGTCCAGTTTTTTTATGGGGAGGGACTAGCTAATGTTCAGTTTATATATATCACGTTCTTATTGAAAAACAGAAATGTATGAATGAAAAATGCTATTCTTTTAAGTTTCATCCTGAATCAGTTTGTGGTACTGAATTGCAGAGTACAAATAAACACATGCTTAAATCCTGTTGAAATTGATTTATTCATTTAAGTATTAATTTAAGCTTGCTACAGACAAAAGGTTCATACAGAGAAAAAGAAGTCTCTGAATATTGTTGCTATATTGATAATACATTTTATTTGATAAAAGCTTTTGCATAGATAAAATATGATTTTTGTAATAAAAATATGGGATCTTGATACAACATTTACGAGTACATAAAATAAGCCATTTATTAACTCTTCATTGTAATAAGAAATGCATATTTTAATAAAGAAAATCCATAGCATCTGTTTTTTAATATGGAGATGGCAGTGTTGTTTATGGCACAGCTTCTTTTTTGAAAAGTTAAGTTTGGCTATATTATGTCTATAATTCTAGTAACAACATCTTTTTCTTTTTAATACCTACAAAGGTGGAAGGACAGAATTAGTCTTTTAAACAAAAACTGTGCAACATAAAATCCAGCTCCAAGTAATAGAATTGAATCTGCTCATCCATGTTATTTCTGCTGATCACAACATGGGATTTTAGTGAAATTGATTTGTGAAGAGGGGTGCTCTGATTAATTTTTTTTTCCAGTGGACTAACTATCAGGAATAATGTTACTTATAAATGCTATAGTGGTATATTCAGTCCAACAGGTTGTTACAAAGTTTATAATTTACCCTCAAATTCAGTTCTCTTTAGAAAACTGTAGTTTGTTTTGGGGTGTTACAAATGCTCATTACATTTGCATCGTTCATATACTGTGAATTGGATATTTTTGACAGCTTCTTTTTACAGACCAGTGCAGCCCCCAGAAATGTTTTAAAACTGATACAACAGTGCCCTCTGTAGGTTGTGTGTATGCAGTATCTTCTGGCAGGGAGGATTTAAATATGGGGGGGGGCATCTTGAAAGCAAGATGTTAGATTATTCTTAAAATATTTAGGAAGTGTTTTTTCTAAAGTAAATTTTAATTTATATGATTCCAGAATGTAATAATACTCTTAATACTATATTAAACTAAAGTGTCTCAATTACTTTGCATTTGTTGTATGTTTCTTAATAGATTAGAGTAATTACTTATTTTATGAGACATAGTTTGTAGTCATATGAGGCTGATAGAATCTTGAACAACAGTTTTTTTCTAGTAATTTTGTTTATATATTTTAAGTCATAAATTATATCTTTCAGTAAAGAGTAAGTGTGGTGTAGTGCTTTAAGGAGGTGAACATAGGGCTGGGAGGACTCAGTTCAATGTTCACCCTTTACTTGCTTTTGAGCAGTCATATCTTAGCCCAACATATGCCAAAGGGATCATTATGAAGAGAAATGGAGAAATTTCTAAAGGAAAGTTGGATCCAAATATAAAAATAATAACTTGTTAACTGTCAACTCATGAGATGTTTTTGATAGATTGTGCAAGTTTATTATGTTCCCTTAGTTAGACTTCAAAGATTTCTTCAGGCTATCAGAATAGCTTTCCTCAATGAAAGTCTGTGTTACATGGACATTTTGTGCAATTATATTGCACACAAATAGATATCTCAGTGCCATTTTATGGTATTTACTAAAAATTCAAAATGCTTAATGATTGATACAGCCTTCTGAGGGCATTTGTGACAGCTCTTTCCATGCACAAAAGAGCCAAGTAACCCTAATTAAGGGTGTAAATCACTCTGTGGCACCTGTTTGCCAGAATTAGTGGAAGTGTAGGCCAGCAAGTGCTTCTTTAGGGTTTCTAAGTCTTACTGATTTATTTTCCCTTAAGCGTTTTATATTTTTTAAAACAATCTTGCATTTTTATATATATAAAGAATTACTGGAAGTACAGGGGAAGGTATTCTAAAGTTAAATTTATTTCACAATGGAAAATATAGGTAAATGCTTTAACTTGGTTTTTGTCATTTTAAAATTCTACATTTAAGTTTTCAGAGATAAAAAGTGAGCTAGGAGGAATTGTCAGATGGTATTATGGATATAAAAAGACACATCACAATGTAGTGTTAGTTCCTGATGATTTCATGGATCTGTCCTTGACCTAGTCTTGGCCAGAGTATGAAAGTTGTTTTGCCTTTGCCTTCTGTGTCTGTATGTTTGTGTTTTCCAATTTCTGAAATCAAGTTCAACTCTGCTTAGTTTTTTGTGATCCATAACAGCTGCCTAGGTGTTCCCAGCTATCTGGGCTGCAGTGTGATTACTGAGATTCCAATCAATAAAAATAGTGATTAATAAGCTCTAATTAAAATATAATATCTATTGTGTTCATTATGCACAAAATTTAGTGTAACAATGTTGGAAAAAATGGGGGTTGGTAAGTGGCAAATAATTCCCCTAATTTAGAAAGTCATTAAGAAGCAACTTTTCTGTAAATTAGATGGCTATTTGGCATTAAAAACACCCTCAGAATTTTAATTCTAATATTTATGGAAGACAACATGAATTACTTGCAATAAATAAAAGTATACTAACATTACTGTAAGAAACTATACTAGAAGCAAAATACCCAAGAGAGTCATATTATTTCCTAAGGACATGGTGAGAGTTCCTTGGGAAACTCATTGGTGAACATAGATTCAGATACATATGGGAAAACTGTCTTTTTGATTATCTGCTACAAAAGTGCAGTGCACAAACTTGCAAAGAGAAAAAGTGCTTTATGAAGTCAGAATAAGTATCCTGAAATTAACAATTCTTCCCATCTCCCAGGCAAGAATATTGGTTGTGGAGTAGTGTGGGAAGAAGACAAAAATTTAAATTTCATTTCAATGAAAATTTAAGTAAAAGTAAACATCGTTGATGTGATCAGTATGCAATCATGTATTTAGTTATTTCTCTCTTCTGTCATATTAAAAAGTAGAATTCGCTAACAATTTTTGGAGGTCTGTGGGACCATACCCAAGGGTTTCATGTGGCCCTAAGACTTCTGAATATCTCATCATTAAATAATAAATGTATAATTTAGATTTTAAGATTGCAAATAAAGTAATGTTTTAGGAAAGTATGCTATTACAGTTCTTATTTCTAAGGAAAAATGTTTAAACAAATGATAGCTGAATTTTTGATAACCTCTCAAGTATTGATGACTTCTTCTGCAGAAAAAAATTATTTTAAAGCTGTGATACCTAGGATAATACGCTATCATGGTGATAAAAATAACAATGTTTATCAAACTGAAGATAATTAAGATTCAGATTAATTAAAATAATGATAAATATCGGTTACATTACAGGGAACAATGAATTATAGCTGTTCTTCCTAGTGAGTACTTGGGTAATTTAGTAAGATTTTTCAAAGAATGATAGAGCACCTATCGCTGAATGTTACGGGAAGTGCCCTGTTTTTCTTCCATACATTTCTTTCTTTTAATTAAAATGTCAGTGATAATTTTATAGACCTAGCCCTCCCAAAAAAACCCTTACTAAATAACCTTCTTTGATTTTCATCTTATTTTATGAAAGGAAATTCTTGTTATTTATAACTGAAAGAAATATGCCATGAAGAAACTGGTTTATTCAATGTACATTTTAATTTTGTAGATTAAAGTGTACTTCTTTTCAACAAAGTGGTCAAATTGTTATTAAATAGTGTTTATGTAGCCTTTAAAAAGTCTCAGGTTGTTTCATATAAAGAGATGATCTCATTTTATTCTTTATGCTTGAGAGCAATATTTCCCAAGCTGTATTTTCATCTGTGTTGGATTACAATTCTCATCATTTTGCAATAATAAGGATATTTCATAGGCAATTTTATCCATTCTGGTGTTTTTCCATTCTTGGAATTTTCAATCAAGCTACGGTATCCAAATGTCCCTGATTGTGTTAGAAGTTGCCAAATCTGAAAGATACAAATAGATTCTCTTTCCTGTGACTCATTAAAAATGGAAAATAAAAATGCTGAGAAGCATCTTCTCATATGCAGACTTTTTCCATGTTGAATAGTCAGCGTGCTTTCCCTTTGATTGGCTTTTCTAGGCTGTTTTGCAAAAGGACACAGAGGGAGATTTTAAAAATGCAGGGGGATTTGGACTACTGGAACTTTCAGTAATTCAGAGGCAGGGTGGGACTGGTCAACAGCTGGCCTGCTTTGGCCTTTAGAAGGATATGCTTGTTTGTTCCTCCGTTCTTTGGAACATGCATGGTATTTCCAGCTCTGTGCAGGTTGAAAGGTGAACATTCTGTTTGCCAAATTACTCATTTTCCCAAGTTTAACAGTGGTTGAATAATTCCTGCTTTTGATTGTTATGTCATGAATGGAGCCAGCTTTCCCATAAGCCTTTAAATCTATATGAATCCATATGAATCCCAAAAAACAGGCCAAGTAAATTCTGAAGATTCATCTTTAGAAGGCTTCACTTTGACTGAGTTTGGGGAGATAGCTAAAGCTGCATATAGTGATGCCTTTTGAGAGGTATTCATCAGATTCATATTGTTATGTTTGTTATCGTCTTCAGTGTGTTTTGTGGTCTCAGTTATAGCTTGTAAACCGTGGTTTTTGTCTCAGAAATAAGCTCAGCATATTATATAAGCAGACTATAAGTGTTTACTGAAGCAGATTGGATATTTGAACCTGACATCCCAGATTTGTTTTGGTCATGGGGACTCCTAACCCTCTCTGCTTTGTGTCAGGCTCCGCTACATAGATCTAAGCCAGACAACAAGTCAGTTCCACTGGAAGACTAAAACTGGGGACTGGCTATAATAAAAGCATCTTGCAAGCCTGATTGTACCGTGTGTCCTCCTCCTCCTTATTCTTCAGTGAATTAGGGAGGTGTTTGCCTGAGCTGCTTCCAAATATCTTTTTTTTTAAAAAAAAAATGCTAGGTAGTGGTCCTGGTATATCTCTGTTAAGCTTATCTTTCTTACTCTCTATTGTGTATTCATAGTATCATAAATAATATAAGTTATATTCAGACTCTTGAATCTGGCATTGTACCCTACTTCCTGATGCTCTAATCTTATATTTAAACTTAAACAGATTATCCTTGTCTATTTTTTTGTTGACTCTTCTTGTGATATTTTTCAAGATATAGGGTGATAGCCTTTTGCCTTGCATTTCTTGTGGTCAGGAATATATGATAAACTCTGATTTCACATTTATTACTTGACATTATTGTTTAATGAAGATAAATTACATGTGGAGATACAATTGATTAATCCTGAGTAACTTGAAACTATGTAATATTTTGGTATATCTTAAAATCTGTAAAATATTGTTCAATTTATACTTGTATCTTCTTTAATAATTGTTTAATAATTTCCTCTGTTGGCAGATTCCTCAATTTTATATTCTATAGAAAATGGAAATTTAAATAGTTTTTAAACAGCAGAATCAAACAACATGGGAAAAAAAGATAGATTGTCCTAGATATGAAAAAAAACTTATAATATTTGTATTGTCTTCCTGATGCACAAGTTCCCAAACTATCAGTGTTGCACATCACACAAGCAGAGGGGAAAAGTTCCAGTTTGTCTTAATGAAATATGAAATATCTACCACCCCCTTCCTTAGTTGCTGTCAACCTTATTTCAACTTGCTTCTAATTTTATTCTCTATTAAATATATTCTGATTCTGAGAGTATCTGGTTTGTCAGTTCTTCATGTTACACTGATGGGAGTGAGAGAAGAATTGTAGGGAAAATGGGCCAGTTGTTATTTATTACCCAATTGCCAGGGTGACTTATTCATTGCCTGCATCATCATTCCCCAAAGTACTGCTTTACAGAATAGTGAATTATGTTTCAGGGAAAGAATCAATAAATGCTTTCAGAGCAACATTTGCCATGAGACTCATCTTCTTTTATACATATATGTGTTGTGCTAAAAGGTGGGTGTGGTATAATTAACACTGAGAAAAAGATGGTGTATTAAGTGATTTGCATAAAGCATTTGTTTGATCTGCAAACCCTAAGAAAACTGGGTTCTGTCCAAATGTATTTATAGTTGATTAACTACTCTTTAGGGGAAACATGAGGGGAGATATTGCCTAAATTTGAGCCAAGTGCATTTCCAGTGAATTAACTGCAGTGTGAAAAAATGTGGCACGGGGTTATGTGATATTTTTTGAAAAAAAAACTTGTATTATCACTAAGGATTTTACACAGCAATGGCAGCTTTAAGATCTGGGATTCCACGTGACTCTTGAATTAAGCTCCATAATGATAACTGCTGAAACACTTTCCCAATTTTGGGGGGGCAGAAAAAAACTGCATTGTAAGCCTTAAGCTACCCTTGATAAAATTTTAAAAGTAATGGAAAAAAGAAACTCAAAAAAAGAAAATATCAGCTCTTACCACATATGGAACATGGAGTTACCTACTTTAAATCATTCCTCAGCCACTGTGGCTCTTGTTTCCCCCTAAAAATGTAAATATGGCCACTGGCTACAAAACTTGTCTATTCTGTTTTGCTTGTTTTCACAGTGTCAGTCTGGATGTATGCTTTCATAGATGTAAGGCTGTAACATTACTGCTGCTGTTTAGAAACATGAGAGGGAAAAGATAATGCAGCCAGGGATTTCCAGTTTCATAGATATCTAGGACTATACTGGTCACAATAGTGTTCTTATTTTTAATAATTTGATTGTAGGCAGAATATAGACAGAAGTTATGTAAATATCCCAAGCGGATACTTGTCATCGATTGAATCTTGCTCCTTTGATACCAAAGCAGAGTGTTAATGTTGAGATTAGCTGTTGAAAAATAAAAGTAGTTGTGCTTCTGAAAGTAATCACTATATTATTGAAGGAGTGTGTGTCTGTTGTGATGCTTTTAAATGATTTAGTACTAGTTCTTGGGGTTAGGGTTCATGTGTGTTCATGTGTGCAAATGTGCTTACACAGTGCATAGCAAAGTTCAGCCATAATGCAACACTGTTATGTGACCTTATATTAATGCATTAATGGAATTAACTTCTTTTGCTATGTACTGTATCTTCTTACACTATTTTAAGTGACTAATGAAATAGCAAAAAACCAAGTAAGGATGATACACAACCCAGTTTGCCTTTTTTTCCTGTATTTTCCAGACCATGTCTGAGGTTCCATCGGAAAGAGATTGCTCCATGGAAATAGAGAATACAATGGCACAAGGAGCTTTGCTATCTGATCATCGTGTCTTCCATTTTGGAGATTTCTGTTCACTTTTAGTGGTAATTAACCACTGCCTGCGACTTTCTTAGGTAGGGATTCAATACATTGGACTAAGCTTTGATTTAGTTAACAATTCTGTTAGTAACAGTTGTCTGGGGTTCACATCACATTGAGTCATAAAACATAGCTTCAGGAATTGTCTGATTCTTTGTGGGGGTAATAACACAGTTTTAAAGGTAAAGGTTTCCTCTGCCAATTGTGGCCAACTCTAGGGGGCAGTGCTTATCTCCATTTCCTAGCCGAAGAGTTAGCATTTCTCTGAACATGCTTCCATGGTCATGTGGCCAGCATGACTATATGCCGAGGCACACGGATGCTGTTGCCTTCCCACCCAAAGTGGTACCTATTTATCTACTTGCATTTTTACATGCTTTTGAACTGCTAGATTGGCAAAACCTAAAACTCCTAAAAAAGAGTTTTAGGTTTCTGCAAGACAGTGTTTGCAGAAGCAGCTACTCAGTCTGGTACTTTTATCAGAAAAAGCATGTGGAATTTGGATGAAAATGTGCTGGATATTCATTTATCTATAGGACACGTGTGGATCTAATGTTTCAGATCAACTGTATTGTACAATAAAGACAGAAGGGATGGTAATTTTTGATTGGCTCAATGAGAATACAGGTTCAAAACCATTGTTTCAGTCTGTTCATTGTGTCAACCAATTGCAGTTGATTTGATTACAGTTGTTGAATGCTCTAGTTTCTAAATTTCTAGCAAATTACTTAAAATGTAAATACATTATGATGTGCATGATGTATATCTATGTGCTGTCCAAAATATGAAAAGCTATAAAGGTCACTATCAAATATTAAAATCAGAAATAACATCAAGAATGCAGTTTTTTGTGGAACTTAATTTTTTTTAAAATATGATAGAAAATAGAAGCATTGAAAATAAACATATTATTCAACATTCACATGATAGACATCAGATAGCTTAGGCTTGATCAATCTGTGTTTGGTTTAAAATAATTATCAACATCATCATCTTATATTCATATTTTAAAGGATTTTTGGAATTATAAGGGAGGAAAGAGGGAAAAAGAAATTAAGCACTGCAGTGGGAAAAAAGTCTTGGTAATCTGAAGACAGATTTTCAGAATGTATTGCCATGTAATGGAAATGGTGACATAGGTTCAATTATGCTATTTTATAACAGTACAGTATGGTATACTGATATACTGATGATGCACCATCCATGGACATGGACATTTAGTCCCTGTTCAGTGAATTTTAAGACAGCTAACCTGGGAAACTTTTGAAAATTGTCAAGAAGATAAATTATTCATGCACAGATTTGATTGTCACATTAAGTCACCCTGCTTTCAAAGTCTTAGACAGCAACTTCCTTGTATTTATAGCCAGGTGAAGAAATCATGGGAACTAGAGAAAAACTGAAGGAATTGCTAATGCTGATTTCTTGAGGTGATGTGGGAGGGTTAATAAAGAATAGAGTGAATGCTTGTGAATTTCCTTTTTATCTTTTATTAGGAGGCAACAAAATCCATTTTTAACTTTCTCCATTTCATAGATATGTGATCTTTATTTTATTTCTATCATTTGAAAACTTTTTTTGGCTGGATCTTGTCTAAAATGCAACTGAAATTTTAAAAATATATTTGCCATATTGCCTCCAGTATATTTATTACTAATGATGTTGTTTGGGATAAAGTCTGAATCAACAAAATAATGTTATGGCCTTTTATGATTTTCAAATAAAAAAAACAATCAGTTTTCAGTCTTCTTAATTTTCTTATCAATTCTAATTCCCCAAATATTTTTCTTAAATTCTTCCTAATACAATTAATGCACAGACAAAAATGGATATTACAAAAGCTTTCCCTCATTAAAATAATAGTATTGTTATTCCCAATGATCATTATACAATGAATCAATCCTGTAACTCACTCTCAATATCAGTTCATGGAGTGCTTATCTGCAGTTTGATGTGTTACTGTCAGTATCACACAACAAAGAAATCTGACACACAGTATTCTGATGGAGTTCTCTGTGTAATGCTTCATTAAATTTAGTCTGCATTTTTCTTTGAGAGATGCAGTCATCAAGCTTGAAATTAAGATTCCCTTCAATATTATCTCTTATCCTTTGCAATATCCTTTTCTTGGTATTTTAAAGATTTGTGGAATAGAAATAAAACTGCATTTATTGTTTATCTAGGTGAAGAAACCATGTATGTTATGCCTAGTGGAAGCTAGACAGCTATCTGTCTGAAATACTTTTAGCTGGATTCCTGTATTGAGCAAGAGGGCTGGACTCAGTGGCCTACATGGCTCCTTACAACTTTATAATTCTAAATTTACCAGTTAGATTTATCTCCTGGTTGTAACACCTAAAAGCAGTTGTATGGTCCTTGCTCAGTAAGAGAATGAAGTCCCTTCTTAGCCCTTTACAGGAAGTCCTCAACTACAATAGTTTAAAGAGTGATCTACCCTGGAAAGTAGTGATCTATGACCTGTCCTTGCACTTATGACTGACACATCACTCCCGTGGTCACATGATTGCAATTCAAGTACTTGGCAGTTGGCTCACTTTTACAACTGGTTGCGGTGTATCATGATCACAATTTGCGACTTTCTCAGCTGGTTTCTGACAAGCAACATCAGTTGAGGAAGCTGGATTCAGTTAATGACTTTTTGATTTTCTTAACCACATGATTCACTTAATAATCATAGTCTGAATGGTTGTAAAATCAGGTCTGGTCATAAAATGACTTGCGTAACAATTGCCTTGTTAGAGACCAAAATTCCAATTGTGATTGTAATTTGATGACTACCTAATTTAAATCTGATGCTGCCAGGCTCAAGCAACCAAAACCACTTGTGAATAGTCTCAAGTAGAAGATTTATTGTTCATTCCCATGGGAATGATCAGAGTCAGGGATTCTGGGGGAGGTCAGGTCTGTGCTGCATCTGCATCACAAGGACTCTAAGCTTGGCCCCCTCTTAATACCTCGTTCCACTCTAGCTGGAGATTCTACCACAGATCTTCTTTTCCTCACCTTTCCCATGGCTCAATGGACACCCTGTTTTGCATATGGCTCTTGCACAGGAATTTCTAGGTCCGAACATCAGCCCAGCACATGAAAATGAGAAAGAAAGAACAGGAAAGATCAAGAATTTCAATTCTGCTTTGGATCAAGCCCTAATAGTACATTTTTGTTATTCCTCAACCATGCTAAGATTGTATTATTAGAAATAGAATAGCAAATGTTTTATTAATAACATTGACATAGAAAAGTTTTAGATCTGCGGTATCTTGAAAAGATAAAAAAATTTAGGCCTAAACATTAACTCTGTGGGTGTTGCTATTTGTTTGTAACCTGCCTTGAATCCAAATTTTGAATTCTAAGCAGCACCAGCCAAGATTTTCAAGTCACTTCTTTTTTTTACAATGAAATATATTAAAATGTATGTCACTATTTGGAAATAAGCTGTTTCACAGTTGTGGCCAATAGCTCACTTTTACCAAAAATTCCCTTTGTATTTTAGTAAAATCTCCCTATGCATTTATTTTGTTATGGTAAATAAATGACACGTCATTGTTAAACTGTAATTTCTTTTGATTTATCACAGTTAATGTCAGTGCTTTATTTCATTTTCTCTTCAGAGATTTTTATTCAAATACTATTAAAATTGCAATTTGCAAAATCCTTTGTTAATGATCATTTGAGTGACTCATTAGTAATTGGTTTCTTTCAGCTGAAAGTAATTGCTTTAGAATCCTTAATGATATGAAAACTGAAATACATGTTTTGTAAGATTCTTGTATTATGGAATATGGAATTTGGCATCTAAGGAACCTTATATACAACCAAGTGTTTTTGAACGTCACCAGAATACCTCCTCCTATGGAGGAATGATTGAAGCTCTTCATGTTCAAAATGATGGGAACAGGAAAGACCTTAAGTTTCCATACTTTGTTATTCCAGTTGTCTGAATTTAATTTTGAAATATGGAATGTTCTAGTTCCTAAATGAGTATTTTTGTACTATTGATGTGTGTCTGAAGTTTAGTAGAGATTTGATAAAGTAAGGTTTTTAATAATTACCTTGATGATGTCATGTTATTTTCTTTAAGGATCAGGTTTAACTATATTCTGGACATGGCCATTAAGACTCTGGTTCATAACTGCACTCTGAATGCAGATACTTTTACTATTATGGGACTTTTAATGGGTCCCTTTAATGAACTCTATATATTTAAAAGACCCATTTCCTGTCTGAAGCTAGAAAAACAGTAAAAAAGATTACAGACTGAAAACTTCTGCTTTTGTTTAGTCTGGGGTAGAATTATTGATTTACTTTCATTCTCGTGAATGATTTTAGGACTATTTTTTCCCTTTTTATTGTATTCATCATTGACTCCTATAGCTATGGCTCAGTGTTTGATTGAGCTTGTGTTTGCCCTATTAAATCCTACTGTGTAATCACATTTTTAGGTTTATATATCTAATTTAAGCTCTCAGTAAGATCAGGATCCAAAATACCATGGGGAGAATATCCTTTTACAACTCCTCTCTCCTTTTCACCTGAGAACTTGCTGCTTCAAATTGAGGAATGCTGTGGAATATTACCAAAAGAAATTACAGAATTTTTGCTGTCAATACAGAAGACAACTGATATGTCGGATTCTACCCATAAGCTGGTTGATGAATAAATGGTTGATTTGGATCTACCCATGGTATCTGACTAACAGTAGTTTAACAAAAAAGAATGTGATTCCCCCACTGCTTCATTAATTTGTTGAAATGATAAATAGCTAAAGATGTTTTGCACAGCTGTGGCTTTCATTTATTTCCAAACAAATATATGGGAAATAAAAAAGAAATGCAAACAGAAGTTTGATTTTATTTTTGCAATTATCCCTGGAATATAGTCCCTGTTATAACTTTTGACGGACTTTGCTGCTAGGAGCAAAAAATGCCAAATATATATTCACTTTTTATAATGGTCTTCCCAGCTTAATTCCTACAGAGCTTGAGGACAATAGATTTTAGAAGATTACATCCTGTTAGCACTCTGGATAATGATGTATAGGGGAGAGTGTTCTATATTCTCCTAAAGGCTAACCATTTACTCCATAGTAGCAAAGTCAGCAAATAGCTTTTTGGTGCTTTAATTGGCTAAGTTCCCAGTTAATGCCACGCCAAATTCAAGCAAATTCAGATACTTTGTTGGCCAAGCATGATTAGACACACAATGAATTTGACTCCAGTACAGCAGCTCTCAGTAGCTCTCAAATTATATTATGATTTAGTGCAGTATTTGAACCCAGCAATGACCTACTTGCACATTTTCAAGACCCAAGGCATGGTGAGAGCCATGGAAATAGACTGTCTTTGGGACATTATAGTTAAGCTTCTGGCCTGGACTGTCACTTATTGTTACTGTTTTACCCTATTCTCTGCTGCCCCAATTCTGCAATTTCCAGTTATTGCAAGATAATTTTGGTTTGGACTTGTGAAAATCCCCATTCTTCCTACAGGATGATAGACATCATGTAACTTCTTCCAGGGCTGTAGTAATGTTACTTGAAGAGAAAGAAGATGAAAGAGGATAATCTGAATAAATAGCACTCATTTTTACCAAGGTTCATTGTGAAATTGTAAAAGTAAATATTTGAATCAGGGTTGGTTTTATTTATCTTTTGGCACAATAATACTTGCCAAATTGAAATTTGTATCAATTGGAAATTTGTGTTATTATTTCATACTTTTATTATTTCATATTGTTTGTCTATCTTCTATTATCCCGTATTATTTTGTCTTTCATCTTTAGATGTTTGCAGGCATAATCATAGGCTTTTCCTAATGCATGTTCACTTTAATTGTGTATTGGCATAATAACCCACTTTTCTAATTGCTTTTTTAAAAGTGATAATTTGATTTTTGAATGTAATGGTTCTCCAAATATAGATATTATTAAGGTGATGAGCAGCTCTGTTTGGCTTTATGCTTATCAGTAACCTTTACTCATAATGTGCTATTGTCTGAATATCTTATTTGGTTCAGCTTTCTTAGCTCTGATGAAGCCTTAGGCTGCTGTTTCTTTGAGTTACTGATAATTTTTTTATCTGATTAACTGACACATTTAGTTCAAATCAACACAGCCCTTAGGCTGGCCATGGATTTAATTTAAAAAGTATCAAAGGTTTGCACTGTGTGCTTTTTAATCATCATGTTTATCAGGCAAAGAAAAAAAAATACCCAAAAGGACTATAGGAAGAAGGGTTATCTTAAGGAGCAGTAGCTTGGGAAATTGACAAAAACTACAAGGTAATTTACTGCTAACTTTCACTTTCATTAATATAACATTTCCCACTAATAATTACAGTGCATGTAATATACTAATTAAATGGAAAACATTATCACTAATTTTCTTCTTGCTGAACTCAAAGTATTGTGTAACAAGAGAATTAAAAACCACATGTAATTTTACTGTTTTTAATTCACAAGTCAATTGGGTAGCACATAGTATTTTGATAATATGTTCTGTTGCTTTTTAAAAAAAAATAAAAGTAATTTTTAAAGTGTCTACAGAGTTTTTGTCCCTTCTACTTCCTCTTTGATATGTTTTAAGTGAAACAGTTCTGATTAACATGAATGAGCAATATTCATGCAAATACACACACAGAGTATATTTTATTAATTTGCACCCCACCTTTATTATCTTTTAAAAATAATTCAAAGTGGTAGACATATCCAACACATCTTCCTCCTCCTATTTTCCCACAACGGAAATCCTATGTAGTGAGTTGCATTGAAAGACAGTGACTGGCGCAAGTTCACCCAGCTGGCTTTTCATGGCTAAAGCGCGACTAGAACTCACAGTCTCCCATTTTCTGTCTGGTGCTTTAACCACTATAAATTCTGAATAGAAGCTAACTTTACAATACATTTCTGTGATCCTGTGTTTTTTGATGAAAAAACAATGATAAAATAATGTGTTGGGTGGACTTTGATCGAGGGAGAAGTTGTTTGCTTTCTGTTGGAAGCACAGTACCGATTAAGTAATTACAGGAAGTAAATTAGGACTGATTGAGACAGAGAGATGCAAAAAGAGATACAGGTAATGGAGCCTGCTTCTGACCGTAATGGAGCTTGCTCATTATGGTGATAAGTCGTGACAGTCATAAATCAGGTCACCACATGACCAGACTCATTTTTATGATCTTTTTGTGGCAGTCATTAAGCAAACCAATTGTAAATGTCTGTTTTTGGCAAAAATGTAAATTGTAGTCATGTGACTATGAGACATCGCAGATGTAAATGGAGGCTGGTTGCTTAGCACCTGAAATGTGGTCACATTACCATGGAAGGATCAGCCGCTAGAAATTCAGAACTGGATCATAAGTACCTTTTTGGAGATCTGTGGTAACTTTGAGTGGTCGCTAAGTGACTGATCATAAATCAAGGATTACCTGTAAAGCTCTCCTTATTTTCTTCTTTAAGTAGAATTAATTTAACTATAACTTTTTTCCACAAATTCAGCTGCCTGATAGCATTAATCAGGTGGTAGAATTAGCTTTATTCAGGCATACATTTACCCTTAATGAGAGTTTCAACTTGGTTTCTAATTCCTGCTTAAGAACAAGGTGGTCTGTTGTTATTCACTGTCCTGCCATAAAAAAAATGATAGGTACTGCCCAGCTCTTTGGGCTCAGAGAACAACTAGGAACAGAAGGCTTCTGCAGTAATCCGCAAAGATCCATATTAATATATGCGGGAGAAAAACCTTAATGTGTAAAACTGAAGGATCATGATATAAGGAAATGTCTCCTACAGACATCTGTGCTTGGAAGAATGTTGACATCTTGTAAGCAAAGCCGGGAGGAGAGGCTTATCAGGGATGGAGAATAAAAATATAAACTCTTTCAAGTCACACTTGATTCCAGTGACTTCATAGACACATCTATAAAGATTTATTGGCAACAAAAGACAATAATTTACCCTTGCTGCCTTTTTTAAACTTTTCAGTGTAGTTTTATTGAACTCCCATCAAAATCTGACTAACCAAGTCTGTCAAATTAGTTTTTGACATCAGTAGAAATCATTAAAAGGCTATGCATTTTTGGAATATATTTTGGAAACCACAGTGAGTACAAAATGAAGCAGCCAGACTGACAGTTGGGGAAACCCATTATATGCAGTTATCCCCATCTTGAGGTTGCTGCACTGGCAACCAGGAGGCCTGTAGGCCAATTCAACATTCCTGTTGGTACTCAATAAAGCTATATATGATGTGGCCCTGGGAAATATCAAGAATTGCCTACCATATATAATTCTGCCTATCTGGTTCAAATATTTGCAAAGGGCTTGCTGAACCCACCCATATGAGAGGTCAGGAGGTTTGAGACCAAAAGCAACTAGCAAAAACTCCCACTCAGTAAACCACATTGCCTTCAAAAGTATGATTGCAATCCTGTCATTTAGTGAGATCCTCAAATCATTCTATTTTGATGGGCCTTTAGATCCTAACATAATTTATCAGTGGCCATATGTATAATTTAATTTCTTCTGTAGCATTTTTAAAATGTGGAAATATTGTGCTTTGGTTTGTTCTTGGTATATTGCCCAGAGTTGGTTTAATTAGGGTGGTATAAAATAATGTTAAACAAAACAAAATAGAACTCTAGATGCTTTTGGAAGAAATGAAATTCAAGATCACAGACTGTGTCTCATATTTCTCAAAACTCAGTTTCAAAAGAGATGATTGTTTTAGTGCTTAATAATTAAGTTTTCTGGTACTGAATGTGACTATATTAATATAAATGTTACATATTTCATCTCTGAATAAAACAGGAAATATGATTTTATTATTATTTCAACAATAGTCAAAGAAAGATGATTTGGAAGATTCCTATTAGTAAATTTTCCATCAAAACACTATTACTTGCATTACAGAAATAACATGAGACCTTTGTGACTCATTATGTTGCATCTGTCAAAGCCCATTTGATTGTGCTGCCATTTTTAATCTCCATTTCTGCCTCCTCAAAGCCAAGTCTCCCTATAGGTCTCTTTTGCTTTCATGTGGGTCCATCCTAATTTCTTCTTGCTTTTTCTTTCTCCTCTAGGGATAGGCTTCCTGAATCCTGAGTCATCCAATGACTTGGGAATTGTCCTGCACTCTATGCACTTTTTTTCTTACCAAAGCTAGAAGGCAAGGGCACTTGTTAAGTGCAGACTTTCTCTGAAGTCATTATAGCTGAAGGCTTTTTGTTCTTAGTTAATGAGAATTTCATCTGTCATTAATGTACAGTTGAAGAGACAGAATGTGCCTTGCCCCTCCTGTTTATCCTATCTTAGGAAAGTGGGATATAAAGAAAGTTCAGAACTTGTGAATTTATTCCTTCATAGTATTTACCAAAATATTATACAAGATAATATATGAAAGTAATTTAAGCATCAGTACTTT
>JANHZU010008464.1:194474-204706 GCA_032468055.1 Acrochordus granulatus | reverse complement strand
GACAAGTTTGGAAAACATTTATAGCAAATGCAAAACATTTTTGCAAATGTTTTCTCAAAAGGCAACTGGACTTTTATTATTTGATGTGATTGGAAAATGTTTCATCTCCTATCCAGAAGACTTTTCCAAGTTTGAATTTCACTTGGAAAAAAAGGAGATGGCAAGAATATATACATTTCTCAAACTTGGCAAGATACAGGACACACACCAGAAAAAAGTTCTCACATAACAGGCTAACAGAGTAATAATTCTAGGCAATAAAGTTTGAGAGACTAATTTTGCTCTTCAAAATCAGCACAATATACATCAGAAAAGGTTGGAAAGTGTTTGTGAAGGTGAGACAAAACTGAATTGTAAACAGGAGAGAATTGATTCTAATTCTCCTCCCCCCATTAAGTAAAGGGTTTAAAGTGTTTACATAAATAGATTATTTGCTTCCCCTCACTAACCAGTTAGCTTCCTTATTCGAGATCTGGAATTTGCAACCATCAAAGGAATGGCCCTTGTCCTTAAGATGCAAATAGGCTTATGTTTTATGTTGTTTAAAATCTCTTGTAAAGTGACTGCTCTGTCTCCACAACATAAAAATCTGAACAAGATTACATTGTATGGCATAAATGACCTCTGTCTGTTTATGCTTGGGTATTGTATCCTTAGGATTGACTAGTTTATGCTTCAATGTGTTCATAGATTTGAAATGAACATTTATGTTATATAAATTGAAAATCCTTCTTAGTTTCTCTGATGCTCCAGCAACATATGGAATGGTCATGTTGCTGTGTTTGTTAAAATCTTCTTTTGCATCAGATATTGGAGGATTCCTGTTAGAACTTTTTGAGGCTTTGATAAAGGATCAGTTTGGATACACCACAATTATTGAGGACCTTTTTGATGTGAATGTTTTCTTTCATAAATCCTTCCATATCTAAAGGTAAAATATCAGCACAATATTGTAAGGCTCTGATCACCCCCTGTTTGTGTTCCAGTGGGTGGTGGGAGTCAAGACTAAATATTGATATGTATTTTCCTGTAAGCTTCAATACTGAGACTTCTATCTTTTTTGATATGTATTGCACAGTCCAAAAAAGCCAAAAATTACTGTATCTTTAACATCTTCACATGTGAAATGGATGTTGCTATCAATGGCATTGAAATGTTGTGTGAAAGCTTCGAATTCATGTGATTTGATTTTGACCCAAGTATCATCCACATATCTAAACCACTGGGTGGATGGAATTCCTGTGAAACAGTTTAATGCTTTGAGTTCAAATTTTTCCATGTAAAGATTATCCACAATAGGGGACACAGGTGAACCTATTGCACAGCCATGTTTTTGTCAGTAAAAACTATCAGTGAATTTAAAATAAGTCTTGGTCAAGCAGAGGTCCAATAGAGCACATATGTGGTCTGGGATGAGCTTAGTTCTGTGTGATAATGTGTTGTCTTGTAGTAGTCTTTCCCTCACAGTAGTAACTGCCTCAGATGTTGGAATGCAGGTAAAGGCAAAGTGACATCGTAAAAAAACATTGTTTCATCAGAATCCAGCTGAATATTCTAAACCTGATTGACAAAATCTTGTGAGTTTTTGGTGGGGAGGAGTTACCAATTAAGGGTGCTAATAACATGGCTATGTTTGCAGTGTTCTAAGTGGCAGAGTTGATGTTGCAAACTATTGGCATTTGTGTATTTTGGGGAGCCATATATGCATGGCATTGCATCTCCTTGGTAAAGGCGATAATACTGCTATTTTTTAATGACATTGTCTTTAAAAGCTGCAAATGGTCACTTACTCTTTTCTTATAACTACTGTTGGGATTTCTTTTAAGGGTTTCATAGGTAGTAATGTCCTACAGTAAATTGTTAATTTTGGTTTTGTAGTCCACAGTGTTGAGGATTATTGTACATCTCCCTTTGTCATCTGCTAACATGGTAATGTTAGGGTCTTTACCTAGGGAAGTCAGCTCTCCTTTCTTGAATAGTGAGGGGAGACTTTTGGCACTGGCAAGGGCAGATGACACTTTTACTCTTAATTGGTCTGCCTCTGATTCTGCCAGTTGTTATTTATGATAGCTGACTCTGTTGCTATGATTAGATCTACAATTGGAATCTTCTCCAGGGACACCGCAAAATTTAGTCCTTTGAATAAGACATTTTTCTATGTTTGTGTAAGCTCTCTGTCAGAAAGATTTCTCATCTACAGGTCAATTCTCTGTGTGAAATTCCTATCTTCTCTCATTAAGAAAGGATCAAATGTTTATGTGATCTTTCATGCCTAATTTGCAAAGTAGTAAACTTGACTTTCTGACTTTCTTTGCCTTATTTGTGTTATAATAGTTCCCTCTCTACAAATTTTATGACATAATCCAATATTTCTGTGGGTAGAGCTGTTGGAGTTTGAGTCCCTGTCTTTCAAAACATCAATTGTAAAATTAATCTGTCTTATCCTTTCATTGAGAAGCTGGAGGTGTCCTTTATGCAGGATGTTTTCTGCTCTGTGTACTCTCAGTATTGATCATAAGCTGTTAGGGATAAGTCCATGGGAAAGGGGAATTAGACATCAATTGTCTCCTGTTTACAATGCAGTTTTGTTCACTTTCACAAACACCTTCCAGCCTTTTCTGATGTATATAGTGCTGACTTTGAAGAGCAAAACCAGTCTCTCAAACTTTATTGCCTAGCATAATTACTCTGTTAGCCTGTTATGTGAGAACTTTTTTCTAGTGTGTGTCCTGTATCTTGCCAAGTTTGAGAAATGCATATATTCTTGCCACTTCCTTTTTTTTCCACATGGAATTCAGAAAGTCTTCTGGATAGGAGATGAAACATTTTCCAATTACATCAAATAATGAAAGCCTAGTTGTCTTTTGAGAAAACATTTGCAAAAATGTTTTGCATTTGCTATAAATGTTTTCCAAACTTGTCATCTTCCAGATGTATGGACTTCAACTCTTCTTGTCATGGTTGAGAATTCTGGAGATTAAAGTAGATGCAATGGCAAGTTGGCACTATTGAGAAACATGCATTTTGGAACTTCAGGTATGGATTACAGTTACTCTTCCTGAGTAAAATTGCTAGATTCATGCTTAATCAGTATTTACAGCATCAATATAGATTCTTATTGGATTCTGCTTAAAGAATGCCTTAAATAATTTGAGTCTGACAAATGTAAAGCTTCTGATCTTTTGCACCTTTCAGATTACCAATTTGTATGTCATTGACTGATTATGTACCATCAATTTATTTTTAATTTTTAGTGACTAATATGTATGTCAAGCTAAATCATTAATATTTGTATTAAGAGCGAGTCATGTACAATTTCAAATGTATATTGTCTCTTTTTTTTCTTTTTTCATCCATTGTGGTTATTTAAAAGAGACTGCAAGCTTTTCTGTCCTTTTTATTTCATTATAATTTAATATGCCAGAGCATTTAAATTGATCTCAACTGTGGTTTATTTGAATCATATTAGTAAAAATGTAATTCATGATCTGAAAGGGAATTATTTCAAAGAACGGTAGCCTAGTGGTTAAGATGCTGGGTTTGTTGGCTGGAAGGTCAGCAGCCTGGGTTTGAGACCCAGGCATCATGTAACAGGGTGAGCCCCAATTATTCACCTCAGTTCTTGCCACCCTAGCAGTTTGAAGGCATACAAAATGGAAGTAGATAAATAAGTACCACCTAAATTAATAGGAATGTACAGTGTTCCATGTGCCTTGGTGTGTAGTCATGCTGGCCATGTGAGCATGGAAGCATCTTTGGACAATGCTGGCTCTTTGACTGTGAAACAGAGATGATTACTGCCCCCTACAACTGGACACAACTGAAAGGGGAAATCTTTGCCTTTTTTATAGATCACAATTTGTAGGTTTAGATAAAAACACGAATGCTTAAAAAAAGGCAAAAACTTTCTGATTTCTTAGAGGAGTAGTAAGGTTGATCTACCTATTTAATACTGTCATATTGTTGCAATCTACTTAATACTACAATTACTGTTACAGCCCATAGCTGTAGGCATGTTGACTAGAAACCTGAACCCTATTTTTGCAGTTCAGTAGCCCGCAACTAGAATATGATCAATTGGAAACTCATATAATCTATATTTAATAAGTGCCATATATTTATTTTGCATCCAAAACACATTCACACTTTTGTCCCTAACAGATTATTTATCTGCCTGACCATTTATAGTCAGGCAAAAAGAATTATTTGTTCTGAGATTCTTCTAATGATAGTCAAAGCATGGTATTATTCTTTTAAGACTTAGGTGCATTTACACAAAACATTAAAAAAAAACAGTCATGGATTCTTTGACAAATCAGTGTCCTGGTTATAATGGGTAGATTATAACTCTTTGTAATCTATCCACACACATACAAACACACATACAGAAACACTCCATGCTTTATCTTGACAAGACTGTTCCGAAGTACATTGGAAGTTTCTGCTTTTGTGTTAGGGTAAGCACGTTTGTGTGTTGTCAGAATCTTAAACTGTAGTTAATACATTAACTGTAGTTGATTATCTTTACTAAAATCTTGAAGAATGTAGAACTCAGAAATTCCTAGATTCCTTTCCTGATCCATTTCCAGAGTTTTGTCTGGAGCTCAAATACCTAAGTCACCCTCACTTCAGCAGCAGGAGCATCTTATTTGGGTGTATTGCCTGCACATAATTGGGAAGAACTTACCGTAACAGGAAGCTGAGATATTCCAATCCAAACAGTTATCGCACCAGTGGGAACTCTAAAGTGTTTGATCTTGACATCCAGGAAGGATTTGTGACTCCAAAGAGGCATTATTAGAACAAATCATTTTAGGAAACTTGTAAATAATTTTTTTTCCTATTGGGAAGTGCTCAGTGGATATTTCAGTCGGGAAGAACAATCATATATTTTGTGCCAAATAAAGCTACATTTTGTAGCCACTTACACCTGACCTAATTTCCATTTCTAGTTTTACAGCAGTTATTTTAGAAGGAGGAAGAATAAGATGTTTTGACTGTTTTGTAAGCTGGCCATTCTTGCTACATCAAGATTAATTGTTTTTGATGGATTTGTCCTACAAGAACTTTACAGCAGCTTTTGACAGGTGGAGCTATCTTTTGTGCCAGCAGTTTGGAAGTGAAAGCTTGTTTAAATGAATGTTTGGTTATTTTTAGACAAGAGATATTCGCTCATTGAAAGAAAAATGTCTGATAACACAGGACCCGAAAAGATAATTTCATCTACATTTGAATATATACCTTCAATTTGCCATTCAAAATGGGTAAACAGTTATGATTTAATTATATAACAGATCATATCTTCATTTGAGCTATATATATTTTCCCATAATAAAATATTGAAAGAGAGAGAAAAAGAAAAGAACATTCTTAAATATTCCTTCTTAAATCAGCCTATTTGTTTAAAAACAAATACAAGGATTAAGTTTGAGCACACTTTTTCTTGCAATTAAATGTCATTTGTCCAGTGGTGCTCTATCAGCCATAATATTTTATTCTCAAGTTTGAAAATGGGCAAGGATAATCTGCTTTTAACCAGGATTTTATATAGTTTACAGTTTACTACTCTGTCAGTCACTTCACCCAACAATAAAAGGCAGGAGACTGGCCTATAATTTCCCATCTCTGAGTATGCCAGTCAGGCTTCATGGATATGTGTATAATATGGCGTACTATAATCAAGGAGGCACCCTGCTGTCTTTTAGGGAGGCATTTAAGATAGGAATTATTTGTGCCCAGGACTGGGACCCCAAGTGAGTGAAAGTCCAATCTCCTGGTTATGTTAACAACCATTGATTTTGATATTTTCCTTGGCTGTTTATTTTAAGTTTTGTATGTGTGATGGCAGTTTCTTTCTTAATTTATTTTAGGATTGTTCATTACCCAGAGTCACTTGCTGAAATAGGTGGCCATATAAATTGTATAAAGAAACAAAGAAGGCTTTAGTTCTTCTTGGCTAAGTTGTCAATTGAGGAAGGAACCCGAGGACAAGTGCTGAAAAATTAAATTCCAGTATTCAAAAAAGTCAGACCTATGAACTATTTCAAGTAGAAACTACTATTAATGTAGAAGTCGTTTACAACATACAGTGTAAGGACTATGAGTAAGAGTAACACAAGCAGATAGAAGATTGGCAGAATGTATCCACAATCATCAGCTGGCTGCCGGGAGATCTGAAGAAAATTCATTAATTTCACAGGATATAGATAAATTCCATTCCATATCTACTGGAAGCTCAAGACATTTTAAATCAAACTAGGGCTAAGAATGCAACAGAATTCTTAAATGCTTGGCACCCTGACAAACTAGAAATAGATCCCATTTATGGACTTTATATGGCCTTGTAGTCCAAAATGTGGGTTTTTTTAACATAAAATCTGATGATGATGTTATCTAGTCTGGCAATTAAATGTGTGTAAGAAAAAAAAGTCTCAGAAACCACCAAAAACCCAGCAAATAATTCTCTGTGGCCATCTGTATTCTTCCTTAATAATTTAATACTATTATCTCACATCATTTCAGCTGGTCCTTTATTAATGCTAGAAGTGTCAAGAATCCTCTGAAGACTATAAAAGAACTAGATTTGATAGATGGAATGAATATCAAACAAGTCAAATTTGCCACTTTCCCATTGTCTGTATTATGGGTGAACCATTCATATTTTCTGCAATAATTGTAATCTGAATATTATATAGGTTTGATAGACGGGATGCATATCAAACAACTCAAATTGTTTCTCATTTTTGTATATGTGTTTATGTGGTTTAGTGCATATGGACTTTTGCACTGGTGTATAACTGTACTTGAAGTAATATAGCTGAATTGTGTGTTGAATATGGATTTGTATAAGCTGATGGCAGAAGCCTGTTGATAGCACTATAAAGATCAAGAATTCTAAAAACCTCTGGTTGAAACATGGTACTTGTACCAACAAACCCTGAAAGTAAATGAATGGGGCTGCCATGGTTGCTATGATTTTCTGCCATCTTTGAGACTTCTCACCCAATTTGCTTGCTTGATATAGAAGTACAGCATCTTGAAGTCCAGTCTTTTCCACTCTCAGCTGAAAACATTCATCACACCTAAAAGAGAATTGAACTGAAAATAGAATCAGAACCCTGTCTTAGGAACAACATAAGTTGCCGCTCTACACTTTATCTGGGAGTAAGTCTCACCTAACATAGACGGACTTACCTTTGAATAAGGATATGTAGATTTGACCTGTAAAAACCTTGATATGCTGTTAGCACAAACATGTAGCTTTGAGTATTGCACATTCTTGCATATTTGTCACTTTTATTTTTCATAAATCCTGCCTCTGGAATGAAGTTCTTTCTGAAATCCAGAGGGTTCCCCCACCCCAAAAAGCACTCCAGAGAGTCTTAAAGTCCTGGTTGTTCTCCCAGACCTTTGGTTAGAATTCCTTGCAGGTTTAGTTGATATTTATTTTTTGTGCTGTTGACTGTTCATTATATTTGTTTGTGCTATTGGCTAGAGATGCCATCTTGTTCTTTATGTCCCTGTTGTATTTATTTTGTTTGTTTTGTCTTTTTGAATTATATTGTGTTCTATTCTCTTTGCTGTATTGTGAGTAAATTGAATTAATTTACATTTGGTTTATAACAACTCTTTGTATTATTTCTGAAAGCATTTTGTTTGTTTTCCAGCTTTCTCAGAAGTATGGAGTCCATGTTTGTGGAGAAGGGGGAGAATATGAAACATTCACATTGGATTGTCCTCTGTTTAAGAAGAAAATCATAGTGTAAGGACCCATGTTTTCTCTTATCTTTTAATTTTAACACTAGGAACATACCAGTGTTTAGCTTTAGGCCAGTTTTCTTAGCAGCAACAGAACATGTCCTCTCAGTTCACAAACGCCCACTTTGTTTGACATTGGCAAAGCCCTCCACAAACCTAAATCAATGCCTGACAAGATGGGGCCTTCATAGAAAGCTATAAACTTTTTAGACATTTGCACTTTCGTTTACTTGCTGATTATGGCCTGCAGTAAAACTGGTACCTACACACTGACACTTTTATCCTTTCATGAAGTGCGAATTGCTAGTAATATTTATCTTTCATTATAGCTACATTTGATAAACTGCCACATCAGTAGCCTGTAGGTTCCATTAACTCTTTCTCTTTTCTCTCTCTCCCTCCCCCTCCCCAGTTTTCCCAGTTTTCTATTTTAACATTGACAACTTAGAATGATAATGCTAAACATTTTGGTGAATCATTGATGTTTTGAATGCTGATGTTTCAAATCTTACCACTTTGCACTGAATAGGTCATTTAAACCCATATATTTTTAAAATGTAGGTACGGATGTATGGGAGATTTTGTAATACCTATGTAGATTTGTCAATATAATTATGGTAGAGAATTTAGCCTGCATGTATTAAGGAAGATATTTTGTGTATCTGCTTTATCCTATATTCAATAACTGTAGTGAAGAAGGATAATTTGTTTGTAGACCTCAAATGTTTCACTTGGGAGTAACCCCAATGTTCATTTTCTTTGACAAAATTATCTGAGAACTTAGAGTATTTCCAGAAGATAATTATCCTCTTAATAAATGTAGGGAATGTTTCTGGCTGAATGCATATTCCCAGATTGTATGTAAATAAATCATAATACACTGAAGAACATAGAATGTAATAGGCCAGCAACTTTCTCCAATCTGATAATTTTCAGATGCGATAGATTATAATTATAATGCCAGCTAGTACAGTCGTAAGCTACATGGTTTGAGGATTATGAAATGTGTAGTCCATCTCATCTGGAGGTTACCAACTTGAGGAAAGTTGAGCCTTGAAATATGTTAACTCCCCAAGTTTTATCCTTAGCTACATGGTGAATATTTTCTAATTTCCCGGGTCTTTTGTACAAAGTTATTTTAATATACTGTCAGAAATTCTCATTTGAATCAAATTTGAGTACAAATTCTTGAAGCTCAGCTTTACTCCTATTTTATTCTAAATGAATAAAGGAAGTAATCAAACATACATTTGTTTTCAAAGATGCCATTTAGCATATAGTGCTGAAATTCTTCAGTGAGAACCTCTGGTGGGTATCAGCTGTTTTTTCAGGTAAAACAGATAATTTCCATAAATACATGGTTCTTTGTGGTGGTTCCCAGTATCTTTCCTTTTGACACCAAATTTCCCACTCGCTTCATTTCGTATTCCAAACAGAAGTTCCATCTGTCCTCAACTATATTAAGTGGCACTCATTCTCATTACTGAACAAAGATAGTAATTATCTCCAGCTGTTCCTTATATAAAAAATAGCCCCTGATTCAAACTGATTTAAGTGCCATAAGTGGTAATATAGTTCTGATACTGTAAATCTATCATACCAGTAGCTCTATTCACATTTTTTTCTTTTTGTTTTGCTTTCAAAAGCAATATAAAAATGTTTTTTTTTTCCAATACACTTCTTAAATTTTGTGTTACAGGGATTCTTCAGAAGTGGTTGTACATTCAGCAGATGCATTTGCCCCTGTGGCTTATCTCCGTCTGTTAAAGTTACATTTGGAAGATAAGGCAAGTCAAACATTCTAGTGGAGTTTCTACTTATTTACATTGTCATTTAGAATTTCAAGGAAGATGTCATATTTATTAGTAAGAAAATGAGGGTTTTTTTCCCCTCTAAATAATTAGTTATGAATTAGGCTGAAGGAGTGTTGTCTTACATTTACTGAGAAGAGATCTAGAAACAAAAATTTATTGGAGATGCAAATGATTGTAGAAATTGCTGTTGAAAAATATGAATGCTTCAGAAGCAGAGCCATCATCTAAGAAGGGTTTTATTTCTCTTTCTCACACACACCAAACGTATGTGTGTATTTACATGTTTGAGTGCAAGAAACATGGTAAGTACAAACAGATGGGATATAGGAATACTAATTTTGATCAGTTTTTGTTAATCAGAAAAAAGTATGATTTGGTCATAGTTTTAATGGAAGTCAGAAATGGCATAATGACAGGATCAACTCACCAATCTCTTTTAACAGAATTATAGAGACAAAGAAAGATAATCTTGTTATTCCTGTAAAGATTAAGGTTGTTTATGAGCAGAAAAATACAATTTCAGGTCAGATAATCGTTCTTTCCCCCCCAGTGAGGCACCACCTTGCTGTGGTTGGGGGGCTTCTGTGCTCTAATGAAGATGAGAGCTCTGCCAGAGGTTCAACCATACTGGACAGGTCTCATCAGAGGAGCCAGACGAAG
>JANHZU010008464.1:154540-168592 GCA_032468055.1 Acrochordus granulatus | reverse complement strand
TCCTTCCTTCCATCCTTAAATTTATATGCCGCCAAAATCCGGAGACTCTCAGTGGCTAACTAATATAAGACTTGTTCTTATATTGTGAAAGAGCAGTTGGAAAGGACTTTGTATGGATCCTTATTCTGGATATTTCCTAAAATATTGTTTTTCTATTGGAAATACCTTATAAAGGATGCAAGAGAAAGAGAAAAGCATTCAGTTGGTGGACTTAACAAGGCCTTTTGTATTGTGAAATAAATACTTTTTAAAAAACACTATATCTTAAAAAGATTCTGGAAATAATAATGGCAAACACTAGATTCATAATCAGTAAATAATGTCCAGATTTATATGGACCAGCATTCCTATTTAATGTTTTATAGGCAGTTTTTGCCAAATTGTGACTCCCTGAGCTCCATGAAAATCTGCTCTGAAGAATTAGATGATTCTCAGATACTGTATACCAGAGAAGGCAGAACTAAGGGCTGCAGAGGAAGAAAAAATTAGCAGATATTGTGACCCTCACTCAATAAAGAACTTTGTTTGAATCCTATCTGCCTCTACAGATGGAAGGAATAAATCTAGATTTAACCCATTGTGAGTTTTGCAATACAAGAAATACTTGGATGTGAAGTGCAGTTAATGGCTGAACCAGTCAGTCAGGGCTGGGCAATATTTGATGTTTACCAAGATTAGATTCCTATTTGAGATCAGCTGCTGCTAGTTCTGCTATTTTTTATTGACCCTGACTGTTATAGTTCTGCTATTTTTTATTGACCCTGACTGTTAGTTTGTTTTCTCTTAAGCTAATAATAGTAAAATAAAGCAAGGCAAAGGTACAACATTTCTCTATCTGTCTGTTCTCTTTCTTGGCAGTAATGGAGATTAAACTAAAAAGAAACTGGGAAAGTAGCAAGGACCAAGTGAGACATTTGGCTTGCGTCTCAAGAATTTTTGCTTGTTCTCAATGTCCCATCTCCACCTTGTTGTATCAATCCTAGGAATATTAGTAGCATAAAGCACCAGATTTCAAGGATAGTTTAATTTCATTCAAGTGCTGCCAACAAATTTTTATTTCAGGGTTTGTGTCGAAATACCATTGACAGAAGACCTACTATTTCAGATGGACTGCCTTGCCCAAAAGGATGATATGATGATCTCTGATGTACCTTGTTGCCAGAAGCAGGTGATGCATGTACAGAGCATTTCTCATTGGGCTCCTGCCAGTATTGGTCCTTACAGTCAATGCATACAGGTAAGAAGTCTTCATCTATGTAATATTTACCCATTCAAGAAGTTATTTGAATCTGCATTTTGTAATGTTAGGCCATTCATTTAAAAGATGAATTAATATGGGCTCTTTATGTTACTTTCCTTTGAAGACAACATAAACCTTGTAGCTCACAGCAGAGCAAGATGGAAGAAAGCATTTGGTAATGTAATATTCAAAATATGAAAGCCTATAAATGCTTACGTTCATAAAGTAATTAGAAAAGCAATCCTAATATGAAGTAGGTTGTGATATGAAATGTCTATTGTTTACACACAACAATCTCTGTGAAGAATTATTCAGTAGGACTACATAGGGATTCAGAAAATAATTTTTTTAAAATGTTTATAATCAGACACTGGAATACATGAATGAATGAACAAAGAACGGCTCTTGGATATGTTAGCTTAGTAAGAAAAAAAAAGCTGGGTAAGTGAATCCAGTTGAGTAGAACAAATGCATTCACATCCTTGAAACATATTGATCTTCATAACATTAATAGTAAACCAAAAATGCACAATAATATAGCCATACCCATTTTCAATAATATAGCCATACCCATTTTACATTTTTAATGAAGAGAGAGTAACAGTCCATTTTAAACTTTCTCTGGAATGTCCAGTAAGCATGAAAAATATAATATAATCTCTCTACATTAATCTTATCTTAAGAACATAATAAATATGCTTAATCTTCTTGAAGATTCTCAGCCATTGATAACATGGGATATTTACATTTATTCCAGAGTGATTGCAGATAATTAAAATCCACTTGATATTCCTTACTTATTTATAAAATATTACAATTATACCAAATGCATAGAGAAATTGAATTAAAGTAGTATTCTCATAGATAAAGTTGAAAGATGAGAAAAATAAATATTTTGTCATCACATAGTAATAATAATTTTGTTAAAGAAAATCTATAGACTTGTCCTTCCATAGAAAATGTTTTAATATGTTAGCTTTCTGCTTAAACTAATTTAAAAGTAGTAATATAGGTATACTTCTAAGACATAGATCAATACTTCAATCTTGAAGTAATATTTTACTAAATTTATCTTTCCCTATCCATTCAATTGGGTTATGAGCCCTATATTTTTAAGACATCAGTTAGTTACGTTCACAAATGCAGACATTTATATTGGAGCACTGATCAACATTAACAATTCTAGTAAAGTCACCTAATCTGATAATGAAATGTGTGCAAGAAGATAACCATGCTCAAAAAAATATGAAGGATGTAACATTTCAACCCTGTACTATATATATTCTCCATTATTGAAGAAATTTTTCTTGGAATAATTATTCTTAAATATTTACAAGAATTCAACAACAAATAAAAAAATAGTTTTTATCATTTCCAGAGAACTATGAAAGCCTATAGGAAGTATATGAGATTTACTCCAATTAACTGAATGATTTAAAAAATTACCAAATTGTTGTACAACATAATACATTTCATACAAAAAATTATCAATAGAATATAGTATTGATAAGACATTAATTATCATTAAGATATATAAATATGATGTTACCATGCATTTATGTAATTAATCAAGAAAAATTAATCAAGAAAAGAGGAAATCTATATTTAAACAAAATATGTTTCATAAATTTTCATTGAGACATATCAAAGGCCTTTTCCACATTTAGTGAGGCTACCACCACAGGTGTTATCTTATTCTGAATGAACATTTTGAATGTTATTTATTTTTATTTATTTGGCAAATTTATGCAGCACCCCACCTCACATATGGGACTCTGAGTGGCATTAATTACAATCCAATATTAGTAGATGCTTTGTGACTTTTTATAAAACTGGTTTGTGCATAAATAGATAATATTGTAGTTAGACCAAGTAAGCTAATAAAAGATAGTATTAAATAATGAATAGAACCTGTATAAGAGAGAAAGAAATATTAAAGTGGACAAGAGGTAGATATATTTAATGTTACTCACAGCTATGAAAAGTATTGGTGTTAGAGTAGCTGGCATTTTATTTCCAGAATTCCATGGAAGCAAACAACTACTGACATACCAGGGAGGAACAAAACTGTATTAAATCAGTTGGAGACAAGAAAAGTAGTAGGTTTTGGAAAATTCCTTAACATGTTGGAGTGAAGTTTGATGAGCCATTCAGGAAACTAAAAAGCAAGGCCAAGTTCTAGAAAAAACACTGTAAAATGGCAATATGTCAATGAAGATTCTCACTCATCCAGGTAGAATTGCCTGGAGGTTGAGTCATGGCAACTGGACTTCTTTTCATGTTGGTTGGAAACATTTTGCAGCTTATCCAAGCAGTGAAAGAAGCAGCTTTCTTCTGAAAGCTTCTGAAGAACTGAAAAAGCTGCTTGGATAAGCAGCGAAACATTTCTAACCAACAAGAAAAGAATCCCAGTTGCTGTGATTCAACCTCCACACAGTAAAATGGTTTTTAATGGTCATGCATTCTAAACATAAACATGAAGTT
Organism: Acrochordus granulatus; assembly: GCA_032468055.1. Lineage (NCBI taxonomy): Eukaryota > Metazoa > Chordata > Lepidosauria > Squamata > Acrochordidae > Acrochordus > Acrochordus granulatus. The sequence goes on along the minus strand of JANHZU010008464.1, from coordinate 164,868 downwards.
ATGTGCAAGCTAATTTATTCTGCTTATATTAATTTTTTAAATATTTGATTTTACGTTCAACAAAGTTGTATTATAAAATGTTACACATCATACTATTTATAAGCTGCTTTCAATCCATTGATTTTTTTTCAAATACCAGCATAACTTTACAGTGTTGATGGACATTAATATTCTATCTTTAGAATAACAGCTGTTTCTGAATGTTTCTGAACAGATAATTATAATACTGAAAACTTTATGGTACTTCTGTATGGCACTTACAAAGTAAATAATCTGTGTCTTTGGTTGTATTCTGGTCTAAGTCTGTAATAAAATACTTTACTTACGTATTATCAGATGCTTTCATTATATTAGATGGGAGCAGATAAATAATCCAGTATTAAGTGTGTGTCTAATGTGTTAGCCATTGCCCCTAAAAGCTATTTGCTGTGCCAAACTAAATTCATAAAATGAATATTCACTAGCTTAAAATTAAACAGAACTGTCATAAATATTAAGAATATTGTCAATAAAGTTTTTAATTTTACAATCTTGATTTTTCCATTTTTTTTTTTTGTTGGATATTGTCAAACAATGATTTTTTTTAAAAAGTGTAGATATTTTTGGCTGGAGATATATGAATTTAACTTCAAATTATATATGGAGTATGAACAGTTTTTAAAGGCAACCAAGCAAAAAATACCTTTCTTTAGCAAGCATTCTATTTGAAGATTATCCTTAGGCCAAAATTGAATTCTGACACTAAAATAGCAGGGAGAATTTATAAATGCTACAATTTAAAATGTGCAAAAGAATTGTTTTCTGACTCTCAAAGGGAAGCAGTATATGAATCTAATTCATATAAAATGAAAGAAGAGATGTCATCTTTTCATATCACATGTTCAGTCATCCCAGAGTTGTAGATATAATATTGAATATAATACAACATATTGTGTAAGGTAAAAAAAATGGTTTGTTAAAGGGCATGCTTCATATATTTACTCTTTGTTAATACCCATTAATATATCTGATATACATTGTGTATCTCTGAATCTCAATATATATCAAACAATTTCTATAATAGAGTGACAGATCAGAAAATAGACAGGGTTACAATTATAATCTAAGTCAACATCTAAAAATTTTACTCAGTTTTGGTATGCACTTCAGGAAAAAGATTTCTGAAAAAATCATTTAAAAGAAATGTCTGTTTTACAGCCCTTTAGCCTCTCAGCAGAAAATTAATGTGTGTTTTTCCTCCTCTACAATTTAAGGCAGTGAACATGCACACATTAATTTCTTTTCATGTGTAGTTTTTCTCTCTTTTCATTCAGCATAAAGATTTATCTAAGAAATTAGTCCCAGTATGTTGAAAATCAAGTTTTGTTTGGCATTTGTGCTTCTCCTTTATACAAGTGTGTAAACAGGTGAGAGGAGGATCAATGACACTTGAACAGGTTGTTAAAATTCTGTCTCATAAGGATTAACATTAAATTCACTTAGTACCTTGCTAGAATAAACATGCAGTTTCTACTTTATTTTTGTATTTATATTTTAAATAATCTTTCTGTTTCAGCTGCTAGAAATAGATTCTGTACTTCATGCTTCATAATTTACCAGACTGTAGCCGAACTTGAGTTGGTGTTTAGGAATCTAAATGTGGCATAATGCTCTTTCAAATTCTGGCAGTAGGTATAGGGGTTTGTGGGCATAGAGATAGAATATAGCATATTTATAAGGTTTAATTCCTCTGTAGTGTTGGCCACTTAATGGATCATTTAAGAGCCCATTCACATTAATTTGGAATTATTGCTAACACCAGCAGAACATGTAATTGCACTCTGCAAATTTTCACCACTTACATACTAGTATGAATGTATTCAAGGTATAATTTGGATGAGATTTTTAGTTAACTCCATGCAGAATGCTTCAATACTATATCTATTTGCTGCAATTCTTCCCAAGGTACTGAAGCCAAAAAACGTAACAAGAGACCACAAGATTTAATTTGGTGTATCTGCTATTTACAGGTTAATTAGGACATTTAGCTTCTTTCTTAATACCACAAAATTAATCCCATAAAAATTAGCAATCTCAGAGGAGTCAGTTGTCAATCCGTGACAGGATCCTTTTGCCATAATCTATTAAAATGCTGCTTTTATCTTGTCTTGCCTGTGTCATATTTTATGGATTTTTTTCATAAACACTGCCTATACTTCATAAATGTCTCAATTTTCTAGTCTATTAACATTACTTCAGAAGCAATTGATAAAAGAGTAGGGCATGCATGAAATAATACACCAATAATGTGAAGTGCTGGAGGCAAGAACAGTGGGTAGTATCTGCACAGCTTGTGATCTGAAACAATGAAAAGATGTTTTATCTACTACAATAAAGAAACAAATGATATTCTTGATAGTGGGAGAAAAAGATTGCAAATAATTGGGCTTATGAAAAATGGACTACTTGGGAAACAGCATATTTTAGAACAACAGAAAGCAAACATTGAATATATATATAGAGATTATAATGTTTTTAACCTGTTTCTTTTGGTTTGAATGGATTGCAGTAATTTTCATATTATGCATACCCAGATCTTCATCCATGTACATATAACAGAATATCACTTGTAAACTTCTATAAATGAGCAAGAGAACCATTTCTACCCACATGTAAATATATAACTAACCATGCTAATACATTATTTTGGTCTTGGCTATTAATCAGTTATGATTCTTACTTGAGCTTTTTTTGGTGGAGAAAAGTGAGATGTCATGAATGTAAGAATTGTTTAAATCTATACATGGAGTTTTATGTCTTTTTTATGACTTTCAAAAGCTTGTGCTGCTTCTTTTTCATAATTTGGGGTTGGAAATGTTTGTCATTTTTTATATATAATTTCATTTAAAAAATTAAAAAGGAAGATAAAAACTAATACGAAGTACAAAACAAAAAGAAAAAATATCACAAAGAAAGCAAAAAATGTAAGAAAGGAAAAAAGATACAACAAATTGGTTTCTAAATTTTTTTACAGCATTTCTAAGCACAATTATAAAATCACATCTTACCTCTGTCTATGGTTACAACATCATTCTCTTCTTTCTATAAATTTATCCTATCTAATCATCAAAATCATAAATCACATATTTAGTTTTTTACCATAAGGAGTTAATGTAGATAATGTATTTTCTCCAATCAGAGAAGTGAATTTGGCCATCTCAGCAAGTTCCAACATCTTCATCAACCACTCCTCCATTGTGGACAATGCCCAATCTTTCCATCATTATCCATACAATAATCTTGCTGCAGTTTTGTACAAAAATAACTTGCTTAACTTTTTTCTAGCTGTTTGTCCATCAATTCCAAAAAAACTCTGGTCTCAATTGTATATTAATCTTTAAAGTTCTCTGAATATATGTATTTGAATCCAAAATTTTATAGCTTTTTTTACGTGTTCCTCAAACATAATAAAATGTCCCTTCTTCTTATACATGTTTAAATTTGAATTGCCTTTATACATTCTAGATAGTTTCTCTGGTGACATATGCTAATAATACATATTTAATAAAAATTATCTTTAAAATTATAACATAGTATAAATTGCAGTCTTTTCTATAGAGCATTTTCCCATTGTTCCATCTGTATATTATAACCAACACTTAGCCCATTCCACTTTCACTTGAAATTGTTTCAAATTTCAATAAAAATGCATACATTTTGTACATAATTCTATTTCAAACTCAGTCTTAAGTGTTCAAAACCATAAACTCTTTTGTCTACTTCAAATTTTTCTAACACAGTGGAACTTTGGATTGCGAGCACCTCAGTTCACGAGATTTTCGCAAGATGAGCAAAAATTTTAAGTAAAATTTAATTTGGTTAACTAGCAACAATTTGCAAGACAAGTACCGCACGATGAGCTTGCACAGGAAATCTCACAATGGAGCCAGTGGTTCTTCTCTCTTGTTGCGTAAAAAGCATAAATTAAATGAAAGTCGTTCAAGAGAAAGAACACCTGAGATTCAAATTCTAGATTCTCCTTCCAAGCAATAACCCTCCTCTCCTCCCTCTCATCTCCCTCATGCCAGCCAGGACTCTTTTCAAAGTGTACGAAGATTAACTCTCCTTCTTCCCTGTTACTCATTCTCTCTCTCTCACATACACACACACACACAACCTCTCTTCATCTAGCATCATCCAGCCCATCTCTCTCCTGCCCATCTTTTCTCCCCTCTCATAGCACATAGGCAGGTTATTATAAGAAACATTTCCAAACCGCACAGGAAAGACCTCCGGAAAGGCATTGCCAAGGAAAAAGACCATTTTGCCCTTGAGCAGCAGCAGTGGATCCTCCCGATCAACAGGAGCCGCCTGATAGTGCCGGCCAAGCAGCAGCTGATGGCCAGAATCTGCCTTGGAGCAGATCTATAAGTGCTGGTTAATTTGCTCTATTTCTACTTTATACAGTAGTACCTCACAAGACGACTAACTCACAAGATATGAAACTCATAAGATGACCAAAAAAATTTAATAAAATTTATTCTGCTAGACGAGCCGCGACTCACACAACGAGAAACCTTTGCGTGATACCTGCACGTCATCAGTCAGCGCGCTTTGTATTTCCCATTCAGGAAATGTCAACATGGCTTACTCCATTGCTGTACAGGCGGCTAGCACAAGTGTGCGCTCTGCCTACGCTGCTGCGTGGCTTACTCCATTACTGTGCATGTGACTGACCTTGCTAGAATGTACGGCAGCACTGCACAATGAGCTCACATGGGAAATCTCACAACAGAGCCCTCTCGCTGCATAAATTAAGTGAAAGGCATTCAAGAGATAGAACTCCCGAGACTTCAGATTCCAGATTCTCCCTCCAGGAAATCCCCTCCCCCTCTTCTCCTCTCCTCTCTCTCTCTCCCCAGGGGCAGGCGAAGAAGTGGGGGCAGTGAGAGAGGGACGCGGGGCGAGAGGGGAGGCAAGGCAAGTGGCGGCAGAGGAGGAGGGTAGCAAGAGAGGGACGCGGGGCAAGTGCCGAGGTGAAGCCAACCTGGGACGCCTTGTGGGAAGGCATGTGGCGAGGTGGAAGAAGCGCGCGTGGCCTGGCCCGGCCCTGAGATTGACAGCAGCTGGACCTTTTCAAGGCGAGCGTGATGTGTGGCCCAGTGGCTGGAGGGGCTCAGCTGCCGGCAATCCCAGGGCCAGGCTGCCTCACCACGCGGCGCACTGTGCCTTCCCACGAGGCATCCCAGGTTGGTTTCACCTTGGTGCTTGCGGCTGGAGTGTGGTTGGGACACCAAGTCCCCACCATGCACTTAACTGGGACAGCCTTGAGAGAAGCAATGCCTGGGGGGCGGGGAGATATACTCAAAGTAGAAATTGTAAATTCCCCCTCGTCACCCAGCACTCTTCTCCTCTCATAGTATAGAGGCAAGAAACATTGACACCCGGAAAGGTGTTGCTGAGGGAAAAGGCAGTTTTGCCTCAGCAGCAGCAGCAGTGGATCCTCTGAGCCAGCAGCCGAGGCCAGAATCTGCTTGGAAGAAAATCCATAAGTGCTGGTTAGTTTGTTCTGTTTCTGCTTTATATCGTGTGTTAATCATAGTTACTTGTTTCAGATGTTAGATCATTTCTACATAAAATTCCGTTGAAAATTATTTTTTGGTGAATATTTTTGTGGGCGTGGAATGGATTGTCCGACTTTCCATTGTTTCCAATGGAAACCTCGTTTCACTTTAACAGCATTTCATGTTAAGAGTGTTCTTCTGGAATGGATTAGTCTCGTCTTGTGAGGCACCACTGTATTCTGTATTAATCATTGTTACTTGTTTCAGATATTAGGGACAGTCATTTGTCCTATTAAGAGAATATATTTTGAAGACTGAGGGATGGCCAAAATAATTATTATATAACATATAATTATATACTAAAGATATACTTAATATATAGCAATAGATTTTTTCCTCTTCTTGGGAGATCTATCTTTGAATTAAAAATGTTTAAATGAAATGATAGAGAAATTATGCTTTGAATATTTTTATTACAAGGGCTGCAGGCTGGCGTTGGTGATTTCAGGCAGGCCATAAGGGGTTATTAGCAGGTGTGAAGTACAGAGTGGGTGGGCACGGTGATGCTGAATGCAGGTGCAGAATATGGGAGGGTTGCTATGGAGTATGAGATCCCTGGGATCTTGTATTCCAGAGTAGAGTTTCTTGGAAGAAAAAGTAGTGGGAATGACTTATGGGAGTGATTTAGGATTTCCCTTCTGGTTTCCCCATTGACTTTGATTGTGGGAAGCTGGCAGGGAAGGTTGTAAATGGTGACCATGTGACTGTGGGGATGCTGGAGTTGTATGTCCCCTTTGTTTATCATAATTTTCAATGGCCACTGAATGGTCATAATTTGAGTACTACCTGTTCTCTCCCAACATGCTAGGAATTCAGAGATTTGAAATCCAGGGGTAGAGTTTTTTGTTGCCATGGTTTATCCCAACTTTAGCAGCATAATGGAGGCTGTACAGTAGATACAATGCTAAGTTTTTTTTTAAAAAAGAGTTTAGTTGACATAGGTACGTGTTGATTAGAAACTGATATTTGATTTTTATTGATTATGTGCCATCAGTCCACTGTCATCTCTTAGCAAACAAATAGGTAGACCTTTTCAGGATGCGCTGTCTCCAACCTCCCTCTTTCCATCTTCTTACAATGTATCCCTCACATTGTAACAGAGTCCACTCACCTTGTGGCTGATTATTCTTTTTCATTCTTCCCAGAATATGAATTTTTCATGGGATCCGGCGTCAGCCCCACGAGGTAGATCAGACAGGGAAACAAGCTTCAAAGGAAGGCTAAAACTATCTTTTTGGGGACCTGCTATGGTAACAGAATCTTGCAAGTCTGATTGTGCTGTACTGCCTTCTCCTTCTTCTAATCCAGTGAATCAGGGAGGTTCCTGCCTGAATAGCTTGCAGATAATTATCTTGGTTTTTGCGCCATAAAAAATGATTCAGCCACTTTTGCCTAGATAACACATTTTATATATTTCCTTAAAAGCCATCTTCCTTAGATTCTACAACTGGGTCTTAGATAATATGTTCAAAATATAATTTCAGCCTGGTCATTAGTACCTTGATTTTTTTCAAAGATCAACTTGTTTATTTTCTTGGCTATGAGAGGAATTTGCCACAGTTGTCTTCAACATCAAAGTTCAAAAACATCAGTACTTTTTCTATTCTGCTACTTCAAAGTCCAAACTAATGAATATAATTCTTCTTAATTTATTTTCATTCTCAAATATTAAAGAGGATGTTATTTCTATGTTTTAAAGTCACTTATGTTCTACTGTTGAAAAAGGTTACTAAAGAAATTGCATTTTTGTGGGAAAAGATAATTACAAGGAAAGATGTCTCATTAAGAGCATCTGTTTCTAAAGTAAGATACACTTTTAGTCAAATAAGAGCTTTCTATGAATTGTAACTGTCATCTAAATATTCAAGGGTATTTGAGCCCAGGACTTTTAATTATATTTATTGCCATATCTGCATGGCACTATATCATTAAAACATGAATTAATAAATGAGAAAGCTCTATTTTAAGCCTAACTTTCTTGAGGCAGAATATATTTTCATAACAATGTGGTTATAAGAATAAATAATTGTACTCATGTCATTATTACAATGAATAATATTGCTTATGTTTTATGAGAATATTTTATATCAAATAGAAATAAGGATTTGAGATTGCTATATGTAAGTTGGCAAGAAGGGATATTCTTACAGCGCATATATATGATTTGGATAATGAAGCTGCGTGTTAGCATGCAGAATATCAAACTGAGAAGTGTCTTGACTCACATTGAAAGGAACAAATTCCCCAAATATGAGAACAAATAACATTTGTCAAAAAATATAATCTTCCAATGATCATTTTGTTAGGAGTCAGGTGGCATCTAGATTTAATAAATTATGGTTAGTCACACAGTCAGCTAAATGTTTAGACTGGTTTTGGCATTATTATTATATACAAATGTGAAATCACAGCTCCCAGTTCTTTAGTTAGTGTTGGCCTTCATACACATCAAGTTCTTCCCAAGAACCAAGGATATCATAATTGGCGCAGTATATATGTATATCCAAGTAATGTGGCCTTTTATAACTAACAGGTGGAAGTTTTGTCAGTGTGCAGATTTTCTAAGTACCATCCAAGATATTTTTCCATGGCACCTAGTGTGAACCGCTGGAACCGCCGTGGACAGTTTATTCAATAGTCTTTCAACTTCAGTTTTCAGAACTTGATACTTCGTGATTTTTTCCAATTTTTTGTCATTCTACTATCCCCTGATATTGTCACAACAATTATCCACACTTTCTTCTTTTCAACCACAGTTAAATCTAGCATGTTATAAGCCAAAACTTTATCAGTTTGTATTTGGAAATCCCACAATATTTTAACTTATTGTTATTTGTAGGAATCTTCCTAAGCAGAGAACCAAGTGAATGATCATGGCCTACTCCAATAAAGGTTGCTTTCTACTTTCTTTTTCTACATTCCACCTTTTTGTTTTATTATAAATGTATACACTTATGGAATATCCCCAAGTTGAAGTAAGGGACTTACTTTACCAAACAAACTATAAATCAGACTTTGTTCATGGGTTATCATTTTGCTTGATCTGCCTGTTAGTCTCTATTAATGTTTATCAACATTGGCAACTTAAAAATATGTGGATTTCAACTCCTATAATTCCACAGTCAAGCATGTTGCCTGGGAAAATCTGGGAGCTGAGGTCTAGACATCTTAAAGTTGCCAAAGCTGAGAAGCAGTGGTCTCTATGAAGTCATTTGCTCTAGGATATCCTATTAGGATATCCTATCCTATGAGAGTTCTAGATAATGCAAACCTATTCTTTAGTGAAGAATATGAAAGTTCTTAACAGGTAATGCTTAATCTTTTTGATAGCTTAATGGATTGGATTGATCTTTTTAGGTAAGTTAGGTCTTAAGATGCTGGCATTCATATCATTAGGTACAGTGGTCTATCCAAGAGATGCATTTTGAACTTTAAGGAAGTTAACCTCACTTACCTCCAACTCCAAACAGTTTGATTTGGTCCATTAGCTTATAATCAGAAAACTTCCCTGAATGTACTTTTTTTTAAAAAAGGGGGGGAATATAAGGGGGTTACAACTGAAGAAGGTAGGGCATTGTGACAATTCAGAGGGGAACAAATTCATCACAGCAGAAACAGCCTTTCCTGTCAGTCATAACTAAGTATTGCCTCTAGAAAGGTCACTCCAGGCATTGCTAAGTAATAAAAATAATAGGCATGGATCCACATCATCTGACTGAGTGTATGAAAAAAGAAAGGACAGTACAGAACAGAATGAAATATCAAGCAGTATTCTTGTCTCCCCTCTGTCTCTCTTTCTTAATCTACTTTGAGAAAAATCTGAGCGCATCCTGCTGTTAAATGATCATTTCAATAAAAAGAGTTTTTGTGTCACTTACATTTCTTTATCACTTACCTCCTGCCTTAGAGTGCATTGTTAAGATTTGGGATAGGCTAAATAAGAAGGCATAAATGAGACATGTTTGGGCATTTGATAGTAATTCATATTTGTTACTTTACCCTTAAATTGTATAAAGCAATGGGGCTGCTAGTAGAATTTTAACCAGAAATGTTTTCAATTGCATTTAATTATCCAGTGCAATATACATTCCATAATACATTTTTTTTAAACTGGAGGTCCTCACGGTATTTTCATATATTTTATCAAATATTTCTCATAAATGCAAACCTCTTTACAGAAAAATGTGGATTATGTTATGTAGGAATGTAAAATACAACTGAAGTGGGAATCGAGCATTTTCCCCCTCCTGCCTTTAATCCTGAGAACCAGTGAATGCTTGGCCAATGACCAGCAATGTTTTTTGCTGCATCTCATAGGAATTTGCACACAGAGACGGTGTTTACTGAGATGATTTCCTACATTTGCCTTTGTACTTAGGGACTGGTGGTGGGCTCTAACTTTTATTCTACTCAGAAGTTAGTGGTAAAAAGGTATTTATTATTTCAGCTATTTATAAATGGAATGAACACTATATAAATAAATAGAAAACATTGGGATAAGTGTTGTGACCTTCTTCCGATAAACTGTATGGCATGTATAAAAGCCCTCTGCATTAGACAAGAAAGGGGGGCAGTGGAGGAAGTGGGTAATTATTTGAAGCAGTGCATTTACTGTTGTTGGAATGAGACAGACTAACAGTGGCAGCAGTCATTTTGCCGAATCAAAGTCTATGTTAGTCACATTATACACTGCCACAAAAAGGTTGTTAAGGCTGGTATTAGCAT
>JANHZU010008464.1:111512-122866 GCA_032468055.1 Acrochordus granulatus | reverse complement strand
ACAATTCAAGGTGCTAACATTGACCTTTAAAGCCCTCCATGGCATAGGACCAGGCTATCTGAGGAACTGTGTCACCCTGATGGGGAGTTCCCAACCCACCAGAATCAGCAGAGGAGTCCTTCTCTGGTTCCCGTCGGCTAAGTGATTTCGGCTGGCGGGGTTTAGGAGAAGAGCCTTCTCTGCTGTGGCTCCTGCCCTATGGAGCATCCTGCCCCTCGAGCTGAGGGCTGTTCCCTCCCTGATGGCCTTCCAGAAGGGCCTTAAGACCTGGCTCTGTGAGATGGCATGGGGCTCCAGGGGGGCTCGTTACATCATGGAGGTGGCTGATGGATTCTTAGCCACCCTCACCTCCCTTTTTTATATGTGAAATCTTTTTAGCCCAGCTCGCTAGTCTGCCAGGTTTTTTGTTCTAATGGGTTTTATTTTATTTTTATTTTTAAGTGTTTGTTTTTAGTGTTGTTTGCCGCCAAGAGTCTCCGGATTTCGGCAGCATATAAATTTAATAAATACATAAATTATGCTATTATATTTGGGCTCCTACATTCCTATGTACAACTACTGAAACAGAAAACTGCTTGACAGAATGTTACATCCATCAGCAAATTTCTCTGAATTCTGTAAAGTAAAACTAAAGAGCAAACAATTCCATGTCAACATTTTTAAAGAATATTTAGTATTTGAACTAAATGTACACATATGCTTTTTCTTTTTTTACATTTTAGGAGAGTAGTTTTCACTGCATCATTTCTGCACTTAACAGAGATGATATGTGGAGTTTGTCTTTTGTGGAGTAATTTTGATTTTATTTGGAATCAATTACAAAGTACCAAACTTACACTTATAATATTGAAAAATACAAATACAGTACCCTGTATGCCATCTTGAGTATCTGTAAAAGAAAGGAGGGATATAAATCAAGTAAATAAAATTAAGATGATAATTATTAAAATTCAATATCCATAAAACCCATTGGGAGGAGCCATTCAATCAATACATTATCTTGAATCACTTGAGTAACTGGAGCTATCCAAAATATTTTGAAATTGAACTGTTTTGAATTTGGAATACCCTTTTTCTCAATCAGAAGAGCTTTTTCAAGATCAAAACGCTTGAGATACTTTCAAAATGATTTATGTGGCCTCCTTTAAATGTAGAAGAGCTGATTCAGATAAAAACAGAAATCAACCATTTGGAGCCGTTTATTTTATATAGGCCCATCATAACCATTCTTTCTCCTTTCCTTTTTTAGTATCCTGCTCTTTTAGAAAGTTTCTTTGGGGACCTGGGACATTGTGGAAAGTAAAACTTAGAGCAGCTAAATTTGATAGCTATCCTGTGCTATTTTTGTATGAGTTAATGGACCAATTGGGCAATGACAATGCAGCCCAAGATATAGATCAGACAAAGAAATCAATTGCACATTAAGACTACAGCTACTTTTATTAAGATTGACTATAGTAGCTGAATCTTGGAGGTGTGATTATGCTTTATCTCCTCCCTTTCTTAAACTTTCTTTCTTAAACTTTTATCTCCTCCCTTTCTTAAACATTCATATGTGAATTAGTATGGTATCTATCTGAGATGTTTATGCACACTGTCTTTGCTATTTGGCTTTAATCAGTATTTCTATACTTGTTGCTTTGGTAATGGATCCTCTCTGCATCATTCTCCTAACTCTCCACAGCATATGATTTGACTAAACATGATTGGTAGATTTCATTAGAAAATGAATGCAGAGGGGGAGAAAATATTTGTTACTCTCAGAGTCTTTATCAGTCTACAAAAATTGGAAAAACATGGGACATCAGCAACCTTCCAAAGGTTCTTCCTAGTTGAGATAGTTGGTCCAAAGTATATTTAGCTGACATATTCATATAACACAAAAGTTAGAAGGAACATTTACAACATTTAGAGAAAGTCATAATGTGTTTAAAAGAAGCAGATCTGACTACAACCCAGAAAAATACCAACTGGACTTTACAGAGGTTAGATATTTAGATACACAGTAGGAAATGAGAAGGTAAAGTCAAACATAGAAAAGTAGAAATTCCTAGAGAAATTAAACTGACCCGAAAGCAAAAAAAGCAGATCACATTATTTTTATTTTTTTGCTGTTAGGATTGGTAAAAATAATAGGATTCTCAGTCTCTACAAAAGTTGGCTAGAGAAAGAATTATGCTGCTAGGTGGCAATTAGGAACACAGAAATCTATAACTTTGTTCAGCACTGTAAATATTATCTTTGTTACTTATAGCTATATTATTAAGCACCAATAGATAGATAAGTGTGTATGTAATAGGTTCAGTACACTAGGACTGTATAAATCTGCTTTTGTAAATACAAAAGGAAATGAACTCAGTGTCCTGGTCTGTGGTTTGTACCATACCTTAAGCAAAAGACATATTTCTCTTAAAATATGTATGCCATAAAGTATGAGGAATTACTACCCAAAATTTAGGAAAAGAACCCTGAATCCTCACTTGACTGTCTTCTGCCATTGAAGACCTATAATAATGTAAGTATCATGCAGGAGGATCTCCCACTCTGTACAGAAATTTGGCAAGGAAAGGGGGAGATAAGAAATTGAAATTTTGGGATAACCTGCATTCTTTTTATTATTTTGAAAAGACAAGGGACTCTGTTTATTAGTTATCAATAACAATCAAATTTACTTAGAAGAGAATCACTTCTGAATGTTGACTGACCTAATTATTGCAGAACCTAAGACTGAAGTAAAATTTCCATTTACTTTGTCAAAACAAGACTACTTCTACATTTGTTGTTTTTAGTCAATGCAAACATAAAAGTCATTGATATATATTCACTTTTGAGGAAGGAAAATTCACTGACTTTGGTTGTTGCTAACACATCAGGTCCAAATTGTATAATCTAGAAATATTTTAACTGAATATAATGCCAGCATCACTTAACTCAGACTAATTACTTATTTGCAAATGAGTACAGAGAGCCAATGAAGTGAAATAGATTGAAATTGAGATAATTCACAATGTGATGCATTTCATCATTTGATACATGGAAAATAAGGAGTTTTTTACTGTATGTAGTATAACACAGCCTAAGACTTAGCATCATTTCTTCTTTATAAATTCAATACAATGATTGGACCTGGAAACTCTTTTCAAATAATGAATTGTGTACAAGTCATCAAACTGTCTTGTAACAGAGAAATAGGAAACATGGCCTGCCACTTCACTCAAGACAGCAATAGTCAGAAATATTTGAAGACCACATACCCTCCCCCCTTTGTTCCGATTTTAAGTTTGTTGTAGGTATCAATCACCCTTCTGTTAAAAAGCCAATTTCCAGTTTTCTTGTTCTGTCACACTGAATATGACAAGCACAAGAATATAGGGAGTCAGGTTAATTTTGGAGTTGCAATCTATTTCTTTCACAAGTGAAAACAATATGGGTGAGAGGAATTAATAAAAGTGACTTGTCTTGCCCAACAATTATGTGTATAAACCCAGTTTTCCTATCTTCTCTAACTCTGAAAGAGTCTACAGGAGAGAAGAAAATACCATGGCTGTATGTTGTTTCTCTGGATCCATTTTTGATGGCAGTTCATTGCTGGGGAGTCATTATTTGTCAACTTCTTATCAGTCCCAAACAAGAATTGGAAGGGTAGGGACAAAAATATCAAAGAGCTATTTAGATCTCTTGCATCTTTTCGTTATAGGTAATGGTGAAGAAAGGATAAGAGAGAAAAAGGCTTGAAAAAGAAAGAGGATGGATGGATGGATGGAAGGAAGGAATGCTTAGCAATCAAGCAATAAGCATGATAAAATGGAAAAATAGGTTGGAACTATCTCTGTGTTATTGAGGAGCTTTGCCAAGATAGCTTTTCTACTATTATTTTGTGGATACAACACTAGTATCTTTGTGTCAAAAATATGCTTTTTCAGGAAGAAAGATACATAGAAAAAGATATTGATACTATGTTTGTTATAAATAAAGTTTATGATCCATACATCTTCAGCCATAAGCTTCTTGACCCTTTGTCAAGCATCTTGTGAGATAATTTACAAAGTTGGGAAATATGTCCAAAAGTCTTAAGTATCTTCAAAGTTTATTGGCAGATTAAGACAACTTTCATCCTTGAGGAATGTAATACTTGTATTGCTTAGCTGGCCAGCCCAAACTCCATCTGTAAGCATTTATAGTCATCTGCCTGATAATACTGGCAGCTCTGGTAGTGGACTACTTTATCTCAAAGTTCATGGCACAATGTATATAAACACGGTAGTGGATATTATCTCACTAATCAAAAAAGTATATATCTTCCAATGGAGTAACCATTGTGATTGTTAATTGCTTTTGGCTTTATGTTCAGTGGTTTATAATTCCTGTGCCCAACTGAGAATATACACCAGCTTTCATAAACATGGACACCATCCAAGCCCCTGAAGTGCACAGCATGATTCACCCAGATTTTCTTTAATGAGTTTTAATGTCAAGAATTGAGAGTTAGAGTACAAAATTTCAAGAACTGAGAGAGAAACCCTCCAGCTGTCCTTTATTTGTGATTTTGTTAAGGCAGAGTCTCCTTGAAGTTTTGGGCTCTTTTTCCCTGAATATTTGCATAAATGTTTGCCTGATCTCTCATTTGTTGAAGTTTGTATTTAGAGTTACTTCTCATTTTATCTCAGCCTCACAGCAATCTCTTGCAGCATCCTTTAGATATGTGGCCCTCAGCCCCTTTTCTTACAATTGCTGAGAATTCTGAGACTGAAGTCCATACATCTGGTTGGTTGCCAAAGCTGGAGTAATCTGGAATAGAACATTGCTAAGTTTTTGTAGGAAATCATGCCAAAGACATTCAACCTACTTCCCATTCATACTTCCTTCTTATTTCCTTAGCTCTCTCCGTGTTTAACTCTTCAAGCTAGTCAGGGTCTATGTAAGAGTTCTAATTCAATGTCCTTTATACCAGTTCATTTGAACTATTACTATATTGTAGATAGTATAGAGATTTTTAAATATTTTAATACTAAAATTAAATATTTATTTTTAAATATTGTTCGTCCAGCATCACTAATATCAACCTTCATTTTCATGGAAATGATAACTGTACATGTGTGTGTCTGAATGACTGTGTGTGTTGACTGGGGTTATTATTCCATTTTAAATTTTCTGACCTGAAGCTCTAAGAGACAGGTTAGTTATCTACAGGGAAGATTTTGAACTAGTAGAAATAACTAATGACAAGAAAAAAATTGATTATTCATAGAAAATCCATTTTGGAATTCAATCAAATTACAATTGAAAGCAATATTTTTGTCAGATCTGCCACATCAGCATATTGAAAAGTTGTGAAAGTAGATTGATTTTACCCTTTAAAGCATGATTGCCTTTGAAAGAGAATATTCTGCCTGTCCAAAATAATACAGTAGTGGTGTAACTTTCATCTTATGCCTTGCAAACTTCATTTCCCTAGGGTTAAGATGAAATAAGCATTTTGCATTCTTATGAGGCAATCATAATGTAAATATTTAACAAAGGTCACGCCTAGATGGTTGAGCTCTATATGTTTTTAGAATTATTGCATCTTTGGATTGCAGCCCATAATGGGATATGAAGATTCTGTTGTGCTTTTTTAAAACAACAAACATTGTCTGGGATTAAAATATGTTATGTGGCATTAAGGAAACTGCAAGAGATGGAAAATCTGATTATTGGACATAGCATATGAGAGAAGAATATAATAATATAAAATAGCTTATGCACCTACTGAATAAAATGTCTTCTGTACTAAATATTTTATTATCATGATTTTTATAACCATTATAGGTCTGTTATTTATCTCCAGGTCTGCAAAAACAAATATCACTGACTTTCTTGAAAATACCAGTTCAACTTATAGTGAAAGGACAGCCTATATTATAAGGATTGTAACAGTCACTATGTAGAACTGACAGGCAGAAGACTTACAGTGTTCATCTATAAGCATCAGCTAGCAGTCAGAAGACATGATGAAACTCATAATATATGGTACTTTCAGCCATACTTTCAACTGGTAAACTTGAGCATCCAAGGCCAAGCTACATCCAAAAAATGCTAGGGAATTCCTGGGAGCTTGGCATTCAGACAAATCGGCCATAATAGATACAGAAATCTATTTCTGTAATAGATTTATTACACATATAATAAATGTGTAAACCACATTTACACACAATTCAAAATAATAAAAAAGCTAAGACAGAAACAAAAAGATGAGAACATGTCCTCTCCAAAAATGTACACCCTGATAAATTGGGATTAAGATCAGACAAACAAGCAGAAAACAATATCCCTAATAAAAGAATTACCAAGGAGCATATCACACTTCCACCAACACTGGCAGAGCAAACTGCTGTAGATAAACAAGAAGCAAATCCCAGACTAATTAGCACTGATGTTACCAAATTGGGTAATGAAAGCACTACAAGCAAACAATCAAGGTCAGAGAGCACCAAGAACTCCACATATCAATTCTGAGTTACATATATTCTATTGGTACCAACTTAGTCTTTTCCCTTAGAAAGGAGCAGGCACACAATAGTACTCCTATTTAGAGTAGAACTCTTTCTCAGCCCATTTTAAGTTGGAAAGGCTTCTTGGAACATTCAACATCATTGGGATCAAGGTAGTACTGATACGTCACACCGCAACTTGTCTTCCCTTGCAAATTGCTATAAAAAAGCCTCAAGCCCAAGATGCTGCCATTTATAAGAATGGTTCTGGAGGCTTTAATTTAACTTAATTTAATTTTGTATTTCAACCTTTAGAGCTCTGATGAACATGCTGATGCATTCCTCTTCTCCTAAAGCTCTATTTTGGTCTGCTTTTATAGCACTCATCAGGTGAATGCACCTTTATCAGAAATGAACTATTGCACAGCCTTCAAATAAGGAAATAGTTGCATTTCAGCTATTAAATTAATAACTAGAAACAAAGAATGCAATTACAGAGTATTTGCCAAGGGCAGATAGGACATTCCTGTGCAACACATCTGAAATTCTCATCCTGTTATTCTGTGCATTTTTCCCCAAGAAAAATCTCCTCAGTGTTCCAAACTATTATGGAGACAAACTACTCCTTGGAAAAGAAATATCTGTTCAAAAACTTTTGGGGAAAAGGGAGAATTTCTGTATACGATAAAACAATACAGTTTTATTAAAGGTATTTATTTCTTATTTAGAAGTTCTTTATTATTTCTAAATGACATGTATTCTGATCCTAAAATACTTCTACTTAAAATATTAGCACATTCGCTTTTGTAGAATTTACTTCCAAGCAATTGAACCTAAATCAGAGAAACAAAGTAGTGCTTTTTAAAATCTTTTATATGTTTTCTATTTTATTTTTTTGTTTGGATGCATAACTTATACTTTTATTGTGCCTTCATTCAGATGTGGATGCAAAAAGTGACTTGAATATGAACTAGTCTATTTTAATGCTGCTTTCAACTTTCACACAGCACAGTATGTGCCAGCTACTGACCCAGCAACATGCCTGCCAGCTCAGCAGTAAATAATCACTTTACTTTGTGTTTTTCTTCATCATCTATGAAGCAGAATAAATGTTTTTGGCTAGTATAAGGCATCCTTACAGCATTCTGTTGGATTTCTGTGAGAAATCTTCTCATGTGCATGGATTTATGCATAAACTGGGAATATAGTACATCTCTTTTTAAAGTAGGTCTGCTTTAGTTCATTGGGCTTAATTCACTGGTAAGCAGATATAGGATTATATATTTAGGGGTCTTGTAGACCTCCAATACACCATGATGTTCAGAAAGCTTAATTATGGTATAAGTGAGCCTTTTGTTGTTTATTTAATAAGAATTTATACTGAAGTATACAGACATTGTCTCTAACATTGTGATAGTTATAAGGTCATGGAAATTTCTGTTTATACTATACTTGCAATAGAAGCCAACATTTAATTGTTGGAGATTGACATGGGAAAGTGTTGAGTCTATTAGCTCTTTCAGCATCCTTTGATAGTGTGGGATATTGATCACAACCACTGGACCAGGCAGGCATTCTTGGCTCTCTTGGTTAAATCTTCCATTCTTTCCAGCCAGGAAACTGCTGATGATGAGAAACTGATGTAATCTCCCCAAGCTCTTCTCTTTATGGAATTCATGAAGCTATTTTATGCTATGATAATCTACGTTTCCATTGAACCTAATATTATCTGCTCTTAATTATAGGTGCTCTTTCAGTCAGAGTCTTTTTACTATTTTCTCCTACTGAAACTGTAGAAGGAAAAGCAAATCATTGTTTCTGTTGCATGTTGACTTCAAAGTTATTCAAGCTTAAATGTCTTTATGTTCAGTTTGGTATGTTGATATTCACCTATCATTAATATGGCTGCCCATCATATACAAGTTACTCTGGGTGCTAATTAATCTTAGTTATACTAATTTAATTAATTATAATTAAATTAAGGAATTATTTTATTAATCTGGGTGTTAAAAGCATGCTCACTTTTATTTTTGTGTTTATATAATTTTGCCTAACATACACATTTCCCCCAAAATAACTGTTTCTGTGAATACATGTTCAGATGAAGACTATTTGGATAAGTTATCAATCTTAACAAATACTGCTCATACTCCAGTAACATATTAATTCACAAATCACAGATTAGGGTGGTCCATTTAAAAAGATGGAGTAAACAAATTTCCCCACTCCTTAAAGATAATAGAATTGAGTCTAGAAAATAACTGTATGTGAATTACCACTATAGTTTCACTTCTGATTATAGATTTTATATTACTTCCTTCTTTTTAAGATTCATGCTCCGCACAATAGACAAGATTGTGATAGTTATCACATCTCGTGATCTGAGGAAGGGCAACAGTAATAGGCAATGTGATTCTAAAAAAACTGGAATTTGAAACTGTAAGATATTGTTGCTGTTCTTACAGTATTCCTTCCCTAAATTTTAAGTATTGGGTTTTGAGGTTGCTGAATTTCAAAAAGAGTCTGGGCCTACATCTGGACAGCTTACAATATTTAAAAATACATAATTTAAGAAGCATGACTGCCCAGACAAAACCACACTAATAACATTTAAAAACAAAAGATTTAACAGGAGTTCCACAAACTTCCTGGGAACAGATCCAAGTGTTAAGAAATGTCTGGAACTCTAAGAAAATGGGAGCCTGAGATATCTCTTGAGGAAGATTTTTCCAGAGAGCCATGACAGAAAAATCATGCTTCCTCAGTCCCATAAGATGACAGCATTTAATGGAGGAAACCTGGAGTTCACACTCTCTGTTTGAGCATATCATATGGGCAAAAACAAATGAAGACTGGTGGCCCCTCCAATAACCTGGCCATATGCCATGAAGGTCCATAAAGTACAGATATCCATGAACTACACATGGTCATCACCAGTTAGTCAATACTGAAATCACATTGATTATATTCTTTGCAGCTAAAGATGGAGAAGCTCTATACAGTCAGTAAAAACAAAACCTGGAGCTGACTGTGGCTGAGATCATGAGCTTCTAATTGCACAATTCAGGCTTAAATTGAAGAAAATAGGAGACAACTTTAAAACTCTTAATGGCATGGAGCCAGGCTACCTGGGAAACTATCTCACCCCAATGGAGATGACCCACCCCATCAGAGCCAGCAGAAAAGGCCTGCTATGGGCCCCAACAGCCAAATAATTGGCTGGTGGGGTCCAGGAGAAAAGCCTTTTCTGTTCTAACTCCTTCCCTGTGGGACATCGTGCCCCCTGAGGTGAGGTTTGCACCCACCGTTGTAGCCTTTCAGAAGGGCCTTAAGACCTGGGTTTGCCAGCTGGCGTAGGGCCCCAATGGGGATATACCATCATGTAGGTGGCTGACAGTTTAAGCCAACCATGCCTCCCCCTACATATCTCCTTCCCTCTCTGTCTGGCTGATCTTGAGCTAATTTTTAATATTTATTATTTCCTGATTTAATGTTTTTATTGTGATCCACTGAGAGTTGTTTGTAAGTTCGGCAGCATACCAATTTGATAAATCAATTAAACAAACCACTAAGCCATTCAGGTGTGACCTCAGTTGTATACCTTATGAATAAACTGTGGAGGTGATGAATAGATTTAAGGGATTAAATCCGGTAGACATAGTGTCAGAAGAACTATGGACAGAGGTACATAACAGTGTACAGGAGGTAGCCACTAAAACCATTCCAAAGAAAGATAAATGTAAGAAAACAAAGTGGCTATCTGATGAGGCTTTACAAATAGCTGAGGAAAGAAGAAAACAAAAAGGGAGAAAAGAAAAACTGAATGCAGATTTCCAGAGAATAACGAGAGATAAAGAGGCCTTCTTAAATGAACAATGCAAAGAAATAGAGGAAAACAATAGACTGGGAAAGACTAAAGATCTCTTCCAAAAAAAAGGGAGATATCAAAGGAAGGTAGCAAAAATTTGCAAAGCTTTTGCAAAGTTTCTTAAAAAGCAGCAAGACTTTTATTACAAGATGTTATTTAAGACATTTCATTTTCTATCTGAAAGGCTTTCTCAATCCATGTAAAAGAATATTAAGAAAATATATATGTTTCTAAAAAATTGTGGGTGGGGGCAGAATAAAAAAACATAGCAAGTTTTCATACAGACAGTTTAAATAAAGTGGTACATTCCTAACAAAGGGGGTGGGGCGAAGATAAGGATGCAGGAAATACAGAGGTTTTCGCATAGTAAAGTAAACAGAGTGATGGTAGGGCAATAAAGATTTAAGAAAGATTGCCTTTAAGGATCAGTTTCAGAGCCTCCTGAATAGTTCTTTTTTTCAAATGACTTCACAGATACATCAAAATAACATTTTGTGCAAAAATAAGCATGATAAAGGACAAAAATGGTAGGGACATAACAAAAGCAGATATTAAGAAAAGGTGGCAAGAATACACAGAAGATCTGCACAAGGAAAATCTAAATTTCCCTGATAATCACAATGGTGTGACTGCTGACCTAGACATCTGGAGGGTGAAGTCAATTGGGTCTTAAGAAGCATTACTAACAACAAAGCTAGTGGTGGAGACAGTATTCCAGCTGAACTATTTAAAATCCTAAAAGATGATGCTGATAAAGTGCTGTACTCAATATGCCAGCAAATGTGGAAAACTCAGTAGTGGTCACAGGATTGGAAACGGTCAGTTTATGTTCCAATCCCAAAGAAGGGCAATGCCAAAGAATATTCAAGCTACTGTACAGTGGGGCAAAAAAGTATTTAGTCAGCCACCAATTGTGCAAGTTCTCCCACTTAAAAAGAAGAGAGAGGCTTGTAATTGTCATCATAGGTATACCTCAACTATGAGAGACAAAATGTGAAAACAAATCCAGACAATCA
>JANHZU010008464.1:51950-72377 GCA_032468055.1 Acrochordus granulatus | reverse complement strand
GAATTTTCAGCTTTGAAACTACCTGGCCAAGAGTATAATGAAATCTAGCAAATGTTAAATTTATTACTTTTTTTAAAACTGTCCTGGGATATTATATCACATAATAGGCACTGTTACAGCAGAGTCCATGTGTATCCACTAAAAGACATATTTGCGTCAATATGTCTCATGGCAGCTACTTCTGGGAGGGAAAAGGAAAGAAAGTGAATACTCACTTAGGAGGAGTACCAGACTGATGGCCTTTCCTTAGAATAAAAGCAGTAATTTATGCAGGTCACAAAAGGAGCTTTCTAAATATTGCCCTAACAAAGTTCCCAGCTCTTGACTAAAAGCTTTACTTCCACCTTTCAGATTTTACAAATTGTGCTTAGTACTAGCCAGGGTTGGGATGGTGCATAATTATCAACGGTTACAAATCTGTCACAGCAATGATTCGTGGCTCCTCTACCTGGGTGACTCAAGATGACGCAATTATAGCAGTATGGGTATGCAAGAGTTCAATGGAGAAAAAAAGTCTACATTACAACACTGCATAATTAATTCCTGGCATAAACAATGAGTTATTTGTGACAATGTATACATGAAACATACAACATTTGAGAAAATTGAAGTAAAATCTATGTTTATGGAATTCAAGGCAATTGCAATTCAGTCTGTCTAAGGTGAATTAAACAGAAGATGCCTCATTAAGTATATTATGGTTGACATACAAAGGAGCATATTGCAAACTATTGATTCATTTCTATACACATTTATAGGACATTATTCAGGAGGCAGCATGGAGATCATTCTTTTCTCAAAGCAGAAATGTGTCTACTCAATGGAGAGACAGATATAATGCACCTGTGACTTATTTCATTTGGATAAATTTGATGGCATTTAGATGACTGACTACACAAGGATGTCTATTATAGGGATACCTTTTTCATAAGAAACATGAGGAGACAGCAGTTTTCTGCATCAAGTCTATCCCAGACTCTCCTGATGGTCCAAGTTTGTTTGTTTTTTCAAATTACAGAACTCTTTCCGTAAATTATAGAACCCTTTCAAATCGTAGAATGCTCTGGAAACACAACCTCCACAACAGTGTTTTTCAACTCAGCAGCTTTAAGATGTGTGGACTTCAATGCCCAGAAATCCATAGCCAGCATGCTGAAATCCACACATCTTAAAAGCTGCTGAGACTGAGAAACAGTGCTCCGCAAGGATCTAATTTTTGAATCTCCGGAAAGAGAAGGCGTCATTCCTGACTTGATTCTGTCTTAGTCAGAACAGAGTCATTGTGGAAAGCAGGGCTGGTGTGTTCCCACCCCTTTCGCTCTGAATTACAGGGTTTAGTGTGCACAAATCCTATAGAGTCCACAAAGCTCTAATTAACACCCACAGTGAAATATCTTTTGTTAAACTGGTCATTAAGCACACTTTGCTGGAGGAAAAAAAAACATGTTAGTTTGGTGGCCTGATGAAGGGATATACTGCCAATGCTGACAGGCCCATAATTGAACCAGCTCTAAAAATAACAAATCTGCCTTTACTTTTTTTTTTCCAGGCCTTGTAAAAAATATATTAATAATTAACTGTATACTTTGCTGTAAGAGAAGCGGAGGAGATTTTCCCTTCCTGAATGAATGACTCGACTCTCGGAGCGCATCCTGCCAGAAGTATTAGTTCCCCCTTTGCTTGTTGAAGTGCCCTTTGCCTCCTGCTCACCTCCCAGAGAAATTTGCCTGCCAGTTAAGATCAGCTTCGCAGCCCCTTCTCTGAGGGCACCCCTCCATTAGAATTAGGTGAGTGGTGACTAGAGGAAAAGAAATACCCCTCCCCAAATATTTCCATGCCCCATCATTGCAGCTGAGATGCCGCAGCACCTTGATGTCAAACCTGTAATGTTTATGATACGGTGATAAAATGATTGAATGTCTTTGTTGCCCCCAGAATGGAACAGTCAAAGATCATTTCTCAGTGGCCCGATGCCCACGGTTTTGGCAATCAGCTCTGTTTTTTTTTAATCTATGCCAACGCTAACAGGGGCAAGCAGGAATCATCTTATAGTCCTTCACACCAAATACAGAGATGAAAGACATTTTTCTTCTCGGACTTAGCACCATTTGAGTTCACTGCATGAGTAATTAGAATTGGCTGCATTTTGGTCAGCTCCGTATGTATCTTTTTCACATTAGCCAGCTCATACGCACAATTCTAATTGAACTTAATTCAACTAGTCTATATGTGATTTTTTATTAGCCAGAGATTGCCAGCACATTATGAATAGGCTTTTATTTGTGCGATAAAAAGTGTTTTATTTAGTGACTCACCAAGATTCCAAAAAATTGTCAAGTGATCTGCAATTTTTTAAAAAAACAAATAGTTATTATTTTTATACAAGACAGGAAAAGCAAACTGAATGCAGATGCTGCAGGAAAGAAAACAAAAACATTTGATACTCTTCCTATCAAAGAGTAAAAACAAAACTCTCTTTATTTCCAGAAGAAGTTAATAATTGTTGTATAAAATGCAAAGAGAAGGTTGGGAGAATGTCTTATTTGCTTTTTAATTAGATTTCCACCCACTGCAATCTAAATAGACTTTAGGCAGTTTGCAAATAAGGTAAAACAATATATTGAAAACAAAAGTAAGAAAAATATAATCAAAGAAAATAAAACATAAACCCAAACAATCTGGCACTGAGATCCAAGTCCCTTCTGGAAGAGCTTTGTCTTCAGCTAATCTCATTTCAAGTGGACTGCCGTTCCAAAGGGTATTTTTGGGTAGCCACCGAAAAACAGTATCATTGGACATCAGCTGTCTTAATCTCTGAAAATAGGGAACAAGCATCTCAGTACGACAGCAACAGAGAGATGCAGCCCAGTCGGTAACCTTGTGCCAAGCTATAGGGGATTTTATAGGTTAACACCAGCACTTTAAATTGCACCCAAAAGCCACCACACAACCAGTACAAGACCTACAATATGGGTGTCACATGTTCCCAGTAGAACTGCCAACAGCCTGGGTTGCTGCAGCTTGAACCAGCTGAAACTCCTGGATGGCTTTTAAAAGCAAGCTCCAGCAGAACATGTTGCAGTTGTCTTCACTTGTACTATAATTTTCCAAATTGCTTTTCATTTTCTCTATAAACCTTCGGTATTATTCCAAATAATTGTGAACACGTACAGTATCTCTCTTCTTCCTGCCCAGCATGTCTGTTCATTCCTTCATTCAGTATTTATCTTAATTTTCTGCACAGATACCCTAGACAACCATGTTAGAAATATAAAATATTAGAAGGTTAAAAATCTGTTTAATACTAAAATCAGCAAAGTATCTATATTGATTTTCTAAAAGCAAGAAGAGAGTTGAGGCAGATGCAGTTCTTGAGGGACAGAATTCTGCAGCCTGGGAAAACCACAGAAGAAGCTTTTCTCCAACAGCTTAGAAAGATGGACACAGAAGGGGGAAGCGCTCTCCTGAATATTTTAATAGCGGAAAAGGTAGAAGAGAATATTTATAGCTCAGGGTTGAACTGTGAGTCCTAGGCACTCTCTGAGCTTGGTTGTTTTCTTGCAGATGTTTCCTGACCAAACTAGGTAACATCATTAGTGCCGGAGGGGAGTGAGGTTTGTTCTCTTTACATACAAGTAGTATCTACTGTTTAAAGACAGCAAAGCTCACTCCCCTCCAGCACTGATGATGTTACCTAGTTTGGTGAGGAAACACCTGCAAGCAAACAACCAAGTTCTCTGATTATGCATGCACCTTCGTAGAGGCAGAGGTCAAGCTGTTGGTTACCTTTGCCAAACACAATTCTATGATCTCTTTAGCAAGATTTATTAATAAGAAAGAGGTAGATTACAACAGTTCCTGGAACTGAACTATTTTCCCCATATGCTTTTAATATATCTCTTGAGTATTTTAGGCTGGAGTCTTCATTTTCTCTTTGTTTGCAAACTTGCAGATCAGCAGGTCTCTTTCCTGATGAAATAACTTGCAGGTGACTTTTTATAAAACTCCCATGAAACTTAATCAGTCTGAGACCTGACCATCCCAGAAATACATAAGCAGTTATCCACACTGCCTGATTAATCTCTGGGAAGAGGCTACACACATACAGATGTGCCCTCTGGTCACTATAGGTAAACAGATTGGAAAGAATTCCTTAAAGCCCGCTCTCTATTTTTCCATTTTTAGTGTCTATACAGTGGCTGTATGGTTCAAAGCTGGTCAGTTTCACACCTATAGCACCCTTCTATCACTTCTAGAGCATTATAGCACGTCGGTATCTGGAAGGACCACTTCTGAAACGTTTTACTTAGAGTCAGCCTATTTTATTACTAGCAGTTATTATTTCTTCCTTCGTATCCCATTCTTAAAATGCAAATCCTCTCAGTATATCTTCAAGTAAAATAAAAATACAGTAATGAAATAAGACGATATGCAATATAATTGTATTCTTACTACAGTACAGGCGGAGCAGCAATAAAGTCAATTTCATCGGCTTCTCTTACTCCTGATAAGATACATATTAGATGTAGATCTCAACTTATTTATGTAAATAAAATTTAGAGACCACCCATCTCATTCGCAACTTCCCTGATGTGAATGAAATGCTTCATGTGCACAGAGCAGAATTCTCCTGTGTCTTGTTTCCCTCAGCTGCCTCCTGAAGATCTCTTGACAGTTAAGGACCCCTTAAAAGTAATGCAGAATATGGTGTCAGTGATTGAAATAAAGGAATAAAAATAATGGCAAGGAATAAGAAATCAATTTACTTCCACAAATATGGGCAGAATCTTGATCCATGCCATAGAGCTGAGTTACTTTTGCTCTGTAAACCCCCTCAAATCTGAAAGTAGGTTTAACGCAAATATGCATATTTCTCAGCAGGCATTTACAGGAATGCACTTTTAAAACCTTTTTACTCTGAAACAGAGGTAATTTTTTGCTTCCTTAAACAACTCAATTTCCAAACAAGCTTCAAAGCAGTTAGTTGAGATATAGATATATCTCGTTTCATGGCCCCGATATACTGCAAAAGAATAGTTAATTTTCCAGAATATACTCTCCTTCCTGCTATTGGTATTAACCGCAAAGTCAATTAGGTGCTTTGTTTTGTTTTTTCTTTAAAGAGCCCCCAACCTTCCTCAGGTTTCACATTTTCACTGCACAGTTGATTATTTAGGGAACAGTCTTGTTCCAGACAGCTTTAATTAAACTGTACTGCAAAACCAGATAGAGATCAATGGAAATGATCCATAACAAGGGGCTAATCATGTATTTAGCAGTGTTCAGTCCAGTTGAATAACCTTCTTCTGTTTCTGTGGCTTTATGTTCGATGTGGCAAAGGCTGGATGTGTGCACAGTTGTGGGTTTTTCCCCCTCTAAATCGTCCCTTTAGAGGCCATATGCTTGCGCTTCAAGGGAGACAAGGCCTGTCTGCAATCTGCCAGGGATTTAGAAACATCGATAATTTGTGAATAGTCATGTTGGTACTGGTCGAAGGGTTAAGTGCTCAGCACACCGGGGGCACCTCTGTGGGGACTGGAACTCTTAGTTGACTGTTAGGAACTTGATCCGCTGTGAAGCTTCTTTAAAGCACATGCAGCAATGGAGCTTTATTAGCTCTGGGATTTAAAGACATGTGTTAAATGATATCACAGTGTATTTGGCTTAAATACAGAGGCTGTATCCGAGAAAGGAGCATGGTGATACCATGTGGGGGGGGGAGAAACACATGCAACAATTAAATATTGTCGCATCTATCCTAAAAGGATGTTGTTGCATCTAATCTTCAGGTTCTCGTTGTGGGGAAAATAAGAGACAGGAGTAATAGGTATGCTCCCCACCTTGAGCTGACTAAATATATATTTTAAAAGGTGGGATAAAAATGTGGTTGTCGCTGTTGTTCTCCGCTCTGACTGGGAAATAAGAGGCTTATTCCTCAAGCATATCTGGGTTTTGTATAATTTGTGCACACTTCAGCTAAACAATCTGAGCAAGTCAAATATGTTCATTGATTTTCCTTTTAAATAGGGAGCAATCAGCGTAGCTATTTTTGTGATTTAATGGACAATTTCAAAGTTTAAAATTTAAATGCTACATTGCCTGCCACAAAATTTCACTTCGAATGTTTCATTCTCTTTGATTGCTGTTCCCCCTGAAAATAAGATGAGTTATTATTTTTATGTGCTTTTATTATATGTTTAAGAAACCTTCTTAAGTAAATTGAGGAAGAAAATAACAGTCCATTAAAACATTTGGTGTGCATAATACATGTTGGTGAATAGCTCCCATCCAGTGACAGTTATGGCCAAGATCCAATGAAAATTTTTTGTGTTTATTCTATAATATATTGAAAATACACTGAAATGAAGGCAGTTTTGGCTAAATGTGGCCTTTTTGCCTCATGAACATTTAACAAATATGTAAGAATTGTAAATGCTGGTACATTTCCAGTTACCTCATTGCAATACCGCTTAGTTAATGAGAATATTGATGGAATACATAAAATGAGTAGTTGCTTTGAACATGGAACATGAAGTCCTTTTGACCTCTGTGGTGATTATTGATCTATCTTTGTCAATATTCACCTCTGTCATCAACCATTTCCATCTTTTAATAGCTTTCTAGCATTGTGACATCTGCACGAGAAGACATTGGACAATGATCTGACTGCTCTATTTTTTACAAAGCTAAAATCAGTGTAAGAACTCTGCACAAATTGTTCACAACCTCTAGATAATGGAAGAAAATAATCTTTTTGTCTCTTGAATTCAGTGGGGCTTATTTCAAAGTAGACCTGTCTTGAAAGCATTGTGAAAAACAGGAGAGGAAAATGTTTGAATGCTGTTTATCTTCTTTTCAACTTAAGCTTGCTTCAATTTATAGTCTTGCAACACCAGGTAGCACTCTGAGAGTGACATGTGGCCCAAAATAGTCAATCTCTGGCCTCCGACTCCCATTTTGGCCACTTCAGGTCCTGTTATTGTGTTTCTGGAAGCACCTCTCACTTTGTGATGGGAAAAACATATAAAAAGCCAGTGTGCTGTAGTGATTAAGTGTTTGACTGGGCCTGGGAGGACCAAATCCATCATCAGCTATGGACCTTCAGTAGGTCACTTTGGACTATTCTGTTTTTCAGCCTAACCTTCCTTGTAGTATAATTGTGCTGAGGAAATATGCTGGGACGAAGTACTTTGATGCCCAGAGTGATGTACCCATGATAGTTCATGTGCATGGAACTAATCATGTGAAATACTCACCATGAACCATATATTAACCTAGTTCAAACAAACAAAGGATATTCCCAAAAGTAGAACATGAGCTTATGTGGCCCCTATCCACGCTGAGTCACTGTTCCATCCACTTCAGCCTTTTGATGGCAAAAGATTATTCACTTCTGTAAGGAAAGTTGTTTTTATTTAAGAAAAAGCCTTTTTGAACTCTGTGGGCTTCTGAGTAGGTGACAATAGAATTTGCTGTAAAAGTGCAAAAACTAACACGACCATATATAAGAAGTCCACATTTGTTAAGTGCCTCAGACAGCAACTGTTAGCAGCTTTGACAGTGATGAAAAGTGACTTTATGACATTCACAGGTCTATAAAGCAAAGGAATGATGAAGTAAGATTAGAAGCATAGTTGCAGTTTCACTTAGCGACCACCTCGCTTAATGACCAAGTGGCTGGTCCCAATTGTGGCTGCTAAACAAGGGCTCCCTTGTTTATAGCTCAGTGCAGAAAAGCAAAATGCAAACGTAATAGTTACAGAGTTTAAAGCTACTTTGCTATTCATTGGGATGTTTGAGAGACAAAGAAGGTTCTCGGCTTTCTTTTTCTTTTTTAAATGTCTCCGAGCTTTGCAAATCACATTCTCCAGATTCTCCAACAATTTCCTCTTGATTGTGGAGATGCACATTATGGATATGTACTGTGCAAAAGTCTTAGGCCATCACCCGCCTTGTTGTTTTAGCCAAGGTTTAATGGCCATCCATGATTATTTTTCTTTCTCTGTATTAAGATTCAAACAGAAAATACAGGAAACGTACACAAAATTTAAACAAATGCAATTTTCAGAACAAAATGGCTTCTTCAAGCAAAAAGTCAGTATTAAACAGTCAGTATTACATACTTGCCATTTTAGCCTATGGAAGCTGTTTTGTCAGTTTTTTCCTGTTTTTGAATTCTGCAAACAAATCTCCTGTATTTTCTGGATGTATTCTAATAAAGAGACTGAGATATAGTTATATATGGTCATTATATCATTTCTAAAACAACTGATGGCGGCCTAAGACTTCTGCATGTATGTGTGTGTCGATAGATGATACAGACAGACAGACAGACAGACGTAATCCATATTATCAAAGAGAAGCTTTGGTTGCTGCCTCATATGAATTAATATTAAGCTAATAAATAAACAATAGAATAATGCCTCTCTTCTCTGCCAAAAAAAAACTAGCCATGAGATAACTGTTCAATACTACAGCCATTGATCTACAGTGTCCACAATATTTTACTTTGCTCTGTAACAGAACGGACAGAGAAAACACTGTCTTCCATCCTTGCAGTACCTTGAAAGTATGCAAAATGCACTTCTAGATGATAAAATTAGGTCAGAAGAGAAGCACTTTTCACAGAGATAGTCACACAGAGGGGCAAAGTTGGACTGGACTAGAAAGCTGGCAGGAGGGAGTTGCAGAAAAAAAATTGGAAAGAAAAAGAAAGAAGTATAAGCTAGCAAAAAAGCCCCATGGAATTGGGGGATCTCAGGTTGTTGCAATAAGGCAGGGTCCAATGTGACTCAGAACTACTGACGAGGAATTGGCAAGCGGTATCCATGTAAGGACAATGTCAGTTATGGGATCTATTATATAGAATCAGGGAAATGAACTTTGTAGAAATATGCATGTAGGCAAAAGGCTGAAACATTATTTAAGTTCTGAGAAGCAAGACAGTATTCAGAAGCAACTCAGGCTGGCTCCTCCCTGATATACCCGGCTAAACGAGAAGAACAGGCAAAGCATATTCATGGCCAGAAAATCAGCTCACTGCCCAGAGTCCCCTGGAGTTGGGCGGCCAATAAATATAAACAAATAATAGCACTCGGAAGACAAGAACTATACTTTTTTTAGATAGGCTGTAATAACGGAATCTCGCAAGCTTGATTGTAATTGTAATGACCTGCAGCAGACCTGTGAATAAATTCATTTACATTCGTGATGGGTGCATTCTTAGAAGACTTGAAAAAGTAGGTTAGGGACAGATCATCATGGAGAAAATCTATCCAGGTGATTGCTAAGAGTCAGCAGTTACTTGATGGCACAATTTATGTATTAATGTCACAAATAAGTTGAGTTCTAACTGCCATTTATTTTATTATACTGAAATTATTGAAAATATAGTCCATTGTCTCTAATCATTGAAGTTCTGAAGCAAACAAATCATGTATGACATTACAAGCTTCCATGTCTTCAGCAGACGTAACACCTGTGGAAATACATTTTGATTCTCATTTTCTTTCTTTGCATTCTGTCGTCGCAGGGCAGAAGCAAGTGGAGGACAAGTGCTTCAACCTCAGGAACATTTAAGATTGGTGGACTTCGAGAAGCTAAAGTCCACACATCCTAAAGTTCCTGAGGCTGAGAAACACTATTCCCCAACCATATATATTCCGAGGCAGCAAATAACCCCACAACTAGAATTATCTCGGAACAGCTAAAAACCAAGAGCATGAACTCCTCTCCTAGATCCCAAACTACTAAGCTTGTCTTCATGAACATCTATCTTGACACCATTGATTACATGGGCTAATTTATCTGCATCCTAGACTTATGCCCATTTAATCAGAACTGGGTCTCACTAAATTGGAAGGGCTGTATTCATGCATAGAGCTGCAGTGTCTTGAAATTATTAATGTATTGAGTAGAAGATACAACTTAAAATCAAGCATCCCAGCTTTCGTATTTTAACTGCATATTCTTCTATTTTAGCAAAACCATGGCTGAATTTTTCATTTCTTTCAGGAAAATATGTTTATATATTTGTTTATGTAGATATAATATTGAAAAGAAAAAATATTGAAAGCTTGAATTAATAAAAAAGTGTCATTGCATTTTTTCTTTATCTTATAGGACTCCAAGGATACCTTGAGGAACAAATGGGCAAAAAAGCACCAGCTTTAATTATGGTACCTGTAGTGGACTTGCCTGGAAACAAAATTATTCATATAGTATGTTGGCTCAACCAGTAATTAAGGATCTCTCATTTCAACATATATTCCACCATGAACAAGAAAGCATCATCATGAACAAGAAAATATCAATAACAGAATTATTCCTAACTATATTCTGACAGAGAATTCAGAAATAATGTCAATTATTCCAGAATCCCCTAGAATCCTTGTATTTTTCATATTAAAATCAGAGTTATTCATTGTGTTAATCTGGCTTTCACAGATAATGTTTTTGAAAATGTCTTATTTACTTACATTTTGCCCCTAATAATTTAGGGGCAAATGTTCAATATGTTTCCCATATGTAGCTGAAAATTATTTTAATAGTTTTATGAAATATATGCAAAGTGTTTTCTTAAAACAAAGTTAATCTTCCATTTAATGAATCAAATATAAATAACTTGTGGCTTAGGCCATCATTATTTTTGGCACTTACAATGAATTATCTTAGGCAAGATTCTATGTATTTGTTTCAAAAGATTGTCTCTTGTTTTTTGATCAGTTTCTGTAAATGTTTTCCAAATTAATCACTCGTTTTATAATTTTGGGAATTGGGCCTCAAAGTATGCATCGCAGAACTTTCTGCTCTGTATGTACTCTTTCCTTATGCATATTATACTCCTGTTTGAAAGAGTTTTGCACATAAATTCAACTTGGCTCCTGCCAAAACTTGCTTTAATATGATATGGCTTGGATTGGTATAAAGAGTTTGACCTTTCCTACCACGTGACACGTACGTACCAATATAAGCAATTGATAATGGTAATATCACTCTGTAAAAAGAAAATATGTTCTTCTACGAAGCAGATTACACCATTAATTCAAATCATTTGGTAAAGGAGAAGACTGGAGATTGCTTAAAACAATAAGATAGCCTTAATTATTAATGAATTAATAAAAAGAAAAGCAGACATATGACAACTGTCACTATAACAACCAGCCTTAGAATTGGGAATCATGATACTGAAGTGGTAGATAGTTTCTGATTTTTAGGATTGATTGTCAACAGTAAATGGACCAACAGTGAACATGTATAAAGTACATTGCAGAGTAGTAGTTAATATGACAATTTATTCAAATGCCTTTATGTAGCCATACCTACAAAGAGTAGAACCATGCAGACAATCATTTTCCCTAAGTCACTTTATGGGAGTGAAAGTTTAACTTTGAAAGACCAGGATAGAAAAGGTATTGATGATTTTGAATTTGATGTTAGAAAAGATTCCTGAGTAAGCCAAATAAACTAATGGATCATACAACAAATCAGTCCAGAGTTCTCATTCAAGATACAAATGACCAAACTCAAATCATCTGTTGTAGGACATGTTATATGAAAATTTAGCTCTTGTGAGAAGTCTGTAACACTGAGAGAGATGGAAAGAAAGAAAAAGAAAGAATGATCAGCAGCAAGATGGATACACTCAATTATAATGGTGATGAGTGCAGTATTGCAATATCTGAAGGCACAGGTTGAGTACAGATCATTCTGGAGAAAGTCTGTCTATATGCTTATGCTGTTGACATCAGGTTGATGGTACATAATCAACACTAGTGCTTAGTAATATAGATTGTAATGTTACATGCATGCCCATTATGCTTTTTTTAGAAGAAGCAACATTTGTACAAAGCAAAGAAAAAGTATACTCAAATGGGCCCATAGATACTGACTTGACTGCCCATCATGGCTTTGGAAATCAAACTTTGCATAATACTTTTTAGTATTATGCCTATACAACCTAATACAGATGTGCAAGGTCCATTGCTGGAGCAATGAAGAATAAAATATGTTTAAATCCACAGCAGACAGATGTTTGTAAGAGATTGAGAAAGACACCTCCCTAATGCACTGAACTATAATAGAAGGAAGTACAGCGTAATCAGAATTTCAAGATTACTGTTAGACCTTCTAGGTAGACCAAAAGAAGGCTAAAATTACTTTTATTAAAATTAGTTATATTAACAGAATCTTGCAAGAATAATTATGCTGTTGGTATTCTATGGATTTATAAGCCAGAAACTTCCTTGCAAGCCAGTTTACTCTCCCTTGCATCCTATCAACTAAACAGCCCATGCAGTTTAGGACACTCAGAATGCTTATTTTAATATTGATTTTTTTAATAACTAATTATATTTGTAGCTGAAAAGAGTTTTCAAATGTATTACTCCTTCTACAGTTTTGTATCTTTTGAGTAGTAAAACGATTCTCAGAATAAGGATTATTATTTGTTATAATCTCAGATTTTGATCCAGTGTTTGTTGCCAAAAATATCCACAAATGAATTGCCACCTAAACACAAAATGAAGATTAGACTTTAAATTGAGTGAGTTGGCTCCCAGATGTTCCAGGATGCAAGATACAACCATTTCAGTCTCTTCTAAGAAGTTTTATTGTGCACTAATATATTCTGCTGACTCAGACATAATAATCAATATAGAGGTCTAAGAAAAGAACAGACAAGTTAGGCTATAAGCTTATACACACTTCCCTGAAAGTGAATCTGATTTTAGTTCTGAATTGATTTGCCCAGTTTCACTGCTTTTACGTACCACTTCCTTGAGTAAGTTGAATATATATCGATATTTCGGTACATCAAAAGATAATTTTTAAAAAAAAAACTCTTGACACTCTCTTTGTCTTTGAAACTTTTCACAGATGTTCCCTGTAATGTATCACTGGGCTTACTGAGTTTTTAAATTGGAAACAAGCAATTTGTTCAACAGTGTTGGGAGAATAGGTACAGTTTCACATAGAAACCCAAGTCTTACATAACAGAAGGAAATAATTTAGCATTTCTTTTAAGGAAACTCATTACAGTTACCCAGGCCTGTTCTGGAAAAGTTCTTGTTTGTCTTATTGTAATCAGCTGATTTTTTTTAAAAAAGGGGGGTAAGTAATGAAAGTTTTTTATTTAAAAAAACTTTTTACAGTGATTTTTTTTAAAAAAAGGTAAGTAATAAAATTTTAATATTTAAAACATCTAGACTTTTTGGACCCCACTCAAAAAAAAACCCATGCAGGACCTAAAATGTATCTATAGAGAGGTCTTGATCTGAGGAGTGCTGCAATATGACATGAATTCTGACTACAGGACTTTTAAAATTGATAATGCAAACACAGTTTTGTTCCAGTTTCTTTGCTTTTATAAACCCGCTGGAAAATTCACAGTAATTTGTATCAGGAGCTACCCAGCATACTGGCGAAGATTTCTAGGGTGCGCTGCAGGTATGAGGAAGAGTAGTTTGTAACTTGATTTATTTTTTTCAGTCTGGGTTCTTCTCGCCTTTCATTCTGCAGTGCCTCAAGAGAAGGAAATTAAG
The DNA here is from genome assembly GCA_032468055.1 of Acrochordus granulatus. Lineage (NCBI taxonomy): Eukaryota > Metazoa > Chordata > Lepidosauria > Squamata > Acrochordidae > Acrochordus > Acrochordus granulatus. The sequence continues at coordinate 58,836 of JANHZU010008464.1, read as the reverse complement.
TAAAGATCGTCTTAATGTTACTTGGGAATGAATTAATGTAATAACCAACAGGCCCAAATAAACTCCTCCAAACTCTGAAGCGTTCTCTCAAGGCATTTAAACCTACATTCCCATGCATGCTTCACTGGCAGTAAATCCCACAGAAATCAGTGCAGATGACTCCTAATTTGCACACACAAGTCTGCAGAATAAATCTCTAATTGCAACAAAGGAGATTAAGTAGAACAAGGAAAGTGTTTTGCCCGTTTGACCACAGTGACAGCTTCAACACGATCAGCCCTATAAAGTCCATATGGCTATGATGCCATGAAGTCATCAGACCCACTATTCCTATGTAACAATGTTTCTTGACCTTAGCAATTTCCTGGAAGTTGAAGTCCATGCATGTCAAAGTAGCTAAGATCGAGAAATACCGCTACCTAGGATAACAGACAACGCCATGGTATTTGAAGCATACCATGTTTTTTATCTCTGCCTACCCTCCAGGATTTTAGAGGAGCCTATCAAAATCTGATGTGCTGCAGGAGAGATCACTGAGGCATCTTTCCAGGCTATGGATCGCTTGTAGGCAGCGGACTATCTCCTCGGTGGGAGAGGTGATCTGAAGCAAGCTCAAGGACATTTCAAACATTTCCCTCAACCCTCTAGTTCATTCGTGTGCCAGGATCTCTCAAAATGTGGCGACTGAGTACATATTTTTATCTCCAAGAAATGAATACGCCGATTTAATACAGGCTTCTGCTTCGCAATGTCACGGTTCCCTGGATGAAGACCGGCATTTGAGATGCAGAAGGTTTTCTAGTGACCAACAGCCTGCTCTTTCAGACTGAGTTTACTTTCATAAACCTAGTTAAAGGGCAACAGTTTTCTGATAAGAATTTGGCATTTTAGGCAACCTATTCTTACTATTGTAACTACGTCTGGCACTTGGAATTCATATTAAGAAGAGTTGACAATTTACTAATTTATGTTGTCTTTTCCTTATATTTTAGTGGTTTTTGGCAGGCTAGCCAGTGTTGATGTATTGCTTAAGCACTCAAACTACAGACTGAGCTCTTGAAAGCTTTTATAGAAAACTTTCTTTTTTCATCTGAACACTGAATATTTTTGACATATTTTAAAATTTAATTTATAAAAACAAACGAAATACCTGAGAAACAAGCCCTTCTGTTAGTTGCAAATGCCCCCTTTTTAATGACACACTCCTCTGAATGATGGCTCCCTCCCCTGTCAGTTTGTGTGGATGGATATTTATTGTTTGTTTCATGCCATTCTGCCTTTTAGTTAGCTTTAGGAGACCCATTTCTTCTATACATAAATATGTAATGGGCAATTCCACAGTATTTTTATTTAAAGATCTTTTTCAGTAATGACTATAGTACAAGAGGACTTTAATACACACACTGTATATTATATATCTTTACTGTGCATGACACAGACAGATCTTTCATTTGACCAATGAGTTTGCAAGCTTGTTTTTGCCATTCCTTTGCCAGTATTACTTTTAATTTGTTTTCCTTCCTGTTCCTTACAATCCATCATTTAAACATTGCTTAAATTCAAAATTTCAGACAATTAAGATATTTAAGAGAGCCAGTTAGGTGTAAAGTTGCTGGCTTAGAAACCAAAAGACTTGTGTGTTCTAGGTCTCCTTTAGACATGAAAGCTGTCTTGGTGACTTTGGACCTGTAGCTCTCTCTTAACCCAACCCACCCAACAGGGTTGTTGCTGTAGGGAAAACAGAAGGCAGGACTATATTTGCTGCCTAGATACATAGATTAGATAGATAGAGTTTTAGAAGAATAACATCAATATTTTAAATGAATATGACAGTTATCTTCCTGTTTTGAATATGAAATAGGCCAGAATTGTAGAAATGGAACAGTTCCTTAGATGAGATATGGCCAGTGGTAATACTATGTAATTTTAGATCCTGGACTTTGATCATCCTAAGGGGATCCCCTTGAGATAACCTTGTGAATTTTTTGTTTGTGAAGAACACGACTAACATTTATTCCTCTTCCTGTCTCTATGCCATTGTCTGCAACTCTAATTAAATGCTTTACTCAGGGCAGGGGGGAATGATATGCTGACTGTGAGAAAGAAAGAGGTATCATGAGCAGAGACATTTTTGTAATTTAACTGAAACTAACATCATGATTATTGAAAAAAAATTGGAATACAAGCTGTTTTGTATCAGAAAAGGAGTTTTAAGTAGTCATATAAAACACCAATCCAGTCAGCCACATTTCTGTAAGCTTTTAATAAATTACAATAGTGTAAGCCCATTTTCTTTTAAAATTAAAAACTGTAGTAATGAATAGCATCAGCTTCCATGGCCATGCTAGGTACTCTCCCCATCACAAATTTACTCTCCAAAGGATCTCAAACCTCCCATATTGTAGAGCACGAGAGTCTCCCAACATCTGTATCAGCACTGGATGTTGCCACTCTCCTCCAAATTATATGGGAAGCTTGATATTGAAGAATTAGTTTACTTCACCAGATTTTAACCTGTTATTCTAATTTTATTCTTTGGAATATGAAATAATGTCATGGTCTAAGGTGGATCAAGTATTATATCCTCATTCACAGGTTCCTCCAATTAGAAGAAAATAGAAGTGATCTTTGCCATTACTTCCTGCTATAATTTTTCTGAACCTTCTGTTGATCTCCAGAATGCTGGATTTTCTGATATAGCATGCGAAGGAGGTCTTTATCCACTGAAGGGCTTTTTCTGGAGACAACTGACAGTCTGCTGGTTATAGATATGGAGCCAACCCACTCTGTGTCAACTTAAGTTAATCTCCCTGCTCCAGAGGAGTACATTGTGCTTACTGTGGGCTTGTACATGGCACCACCGCTTCCTCCTCCTCCTCCTCCTCTTTTTTCACATCTTTAGCATAGGGAACCCATGCCAGCTAACTGAATACTTTTGAGTAGTTTCCAGGTAACTTGAGTCTACTTTGTTTAAAACAGTCTCAAGGAATTTATGGAAATGTGTGTAATGAAAGACACCTCAAACAAGTCACAGGAGGATTTCTTATTTTTCAAAAACTCTTTTAAGAATGTTGATTTGTTTACTAGATAAAAGGTCAGATTAAATGAGATCATTAACAGTAGCATGGCAATCTCCAAAAAAAAATGACAGAATCTCTTTCTTTAATACAGGAATAAAGCAGAGTGCCTTTGAAACCCAGGAATGTAGTCTCAAGATGTATGCATATGTGTATATGTATCTGTAGACACATATTTCAAGAGCTACCCATCACTAGTGTTTAAGATGTACAAGATGTGACTTTCATAGCACAATACCCAGTGTAGACAAAAAGCTTTCCTGGGGTTGAAATCCTGCCATTCATAAAATTATTTAGAGACAGGCAGCTCCATTAATTCAATGTCTGTACTTCAGATGAGGAACGAAAATATTAAGGTTTTTATTTAATGTAGTGTATGCAACAATTTTTTATTATTTAAATCAGAGCTAATGTTAAATAAGTAAAACTTTGCCCGCAGGCTTTTATAAACTAATGTTTTATTTTGACAGTGCTGCGGCTTTTCCCTTATTTCTGAAAGCATTGTGAGAAGTAACTTAGATTTTCTCTCTATGCTTCCTTTCTTTTCATCATCAGGCTGTTGGGTTTTGTTTTTTGCTTTGCTTTGCTTTGCTGTGCTGTGCTGCTTCTCCCAAGATCATGCACAGACTTTCAGCACTCTTTATTTATCAGCAGTTGAGCAGAATTAAATAGGAGTTACGTGTGCATAACTTCTTAAGAATATGAATTTCTATGCCAGTGGGAAAAGATCAGAAGAAGCAGCTACAGTTACTCTTCCTTGAAAGCATGGTGCAACAAGACAATCTGTAAGATTTTTTTTTCATTGTCCAGACAATTCTTAAATTTAATTAGTAAGTAGATAAATAAATTCAACCCTTCCTTTCCAATGCTCAACCAGATAAGTTCTGCTTTAGCATCAGCAAAGTTCACTAATTTCATTATTTGCAGGGATCATGTTGCATAGATGTTTTATTAAAAAGGAATGATACGTATTTTTAAAATATGGTATCTAAGAGTCTTTAATAATTTGGAACCATTGTATGCATCACTGTCATTTGCTTAAAGAACTCCAACATATAAGTTAATATATAACTTACATAAAGCCTGTACGTAACAAGTGCTATTTTTTAAAAAAAATGAAATTCTAATGTCCACAAGATTATACCCTCAAATTTAAAGTGAAAAAATTTTAGCCAGGTCTCTAAATCCTTGCCATCTGGCAAACTCAAGTGAATTGGTAAGGTAGAAATGGGTTTTTGTAGACAATGAAAATAGTGGGAATTATGACTGTGTTCACAAACTACTGACTATATTTTAGTCTGGCATGTGGGACAAGCTTACCTTACAAATTACTCCAGTGCACTGCACAAAGTTAGAAAATTGAGTGAGCCCGGTTCAATTACTCATGAGGACATTTGCTGTGCAAACACAGCTGTGTGAGAGTAAGGAAATGGTGACGATCTGAAAAGCAAAAACTGAAATCATGTCTTCATGTCAAGCCCAACCCTGTCTGGGTAAAGCACTCCTTTACAAGCAGAGAACAGTAGAATGTGATTTCAGAATAACGCTTAACTCCTGAGCCGACAATTGAGCGAGGAAGCTCAAATGAGGATGCCAAGGATCATGTATTAGATGAGGCAGACAATAGAGTAAATTCCAGAATGTAGCTTGGGAACGCCAGCACAGGAATTGTGCTTGGTCTCTTTTCTTCTTTTAGGAAAGAAATCACAATCTCTCCAATTTAGCTAGATCTGGTTTCAATTAGTCACAGCTGATATTTCACTATGTGTATCATATTTTAACTACTTACATTTTAATATTTATTGTTAGCCACCTTAAATGTTCTCAGAGATACAAATCTAATAAATGATAGCTTTCACAAACCCTGTGTGGTTATTTTTCTTATTATTGAAAAGGGGGTTAGTGGAGAAGGGAAGAGGTCCAAACCATACAGACCAGGGTGTTCAACCTCAGCAACTTTAAGATGTGTGGACTTCATCTCCCAGAATTCAGCTGAGAATTGAAATCCACACATCTTAAAATTGCCAAGGTTGGACATGCCTGATGTAGACGCTGCATACATTTCTGCAAATGTGCTCAGAAAACCTCTTGCAATTTTGTGATTGAATTTTCAGAAACTTTTTGGAATCGTTATTATAAAACACTACATTTAGCAACATATACATTGGAAAACAGATTTTACTTGTCATGAAAAGGCAGCAAATGCTTTGTGGTTCAATTTGGTATTGTTTAACATTTGCACTGATAAATGGAGAAAGTTGCCTGCATGAGACATCACCATCTCATACACCCAAATAATTCACTCACCTTGACCTGAACGGGCAAACAAGGGGCCTTTGTGGCTTGGCCTCAGCAGCAGCAGAGCATACCTTGGGCCAGCTACAAATCTAGTTGTGGGGTGATGCACGTTTGCCACACCTGCTTGAACAATTCCCAGAACTGCTGGCATCTTAGAATGCAATTGGCACTTTTTCTGTGACTTCCTAAAATTGCAAGCTTGAAGGCACATTAAGGATGGAAGAAATCAGTTACACAAAGGGGATCCCTGTATCCCTTTTCGATAGGTTTCTGACTGGCTTTCATTCTCTTCTGTATCTCATCCTCTTAGCTTTATTCAGCAGCACCATTGTTGGTCTTTCGCTGAAACATTTGCTGGGCAATCCTGCCTCCCAGTGTTCGAAGGGAAGAAAGGCCGCGATTCATACTTGCTTAGAAAATGTCCATTTAGCAGGATTTTAAAAGAATTGCTTGTTAAGGGCCATGTGGTTTGATTCCTGTTTTCCTTTTTATGTCCTTCATTTTTGTTCAGGTCACAAAATGTATCACACTTTATTTCCCATCATCAGAAGAGACCCAGCAGCATTTTCAGACTAATGCATTTTATTAAAACTCATTAGCTTTTGTGAACTGCAGCTCATGTCAGCAGATGCATGGAGTGGGGAAAATGATGTGGGATTTAAATTGGGATGCAGTGGAGGAGTGGGAAGAAAGGGAAGGTAGAAGACAGGTTGGTTATGCAAGCGCAGGCTGCGTGTGAGAAGGCGACAAGTATGGTATCAATTAGCAACTGCAGTGTGGTAGAAGCTTAGAGTATTCACTGAGAACTTCTGAGATAACCTTTTGATGTGAGTGAGTTCAGCAATGCCTCAAGCAGTTGTGCTGGTATTTATTTTACAAAATAGCTACTTTCATTCTGATTTTAAGCTGTATAGAATAATATTAACTCTCCTCCCGCAATATTCCCACAGCATTCCCTTATTTTGCAAAAACCTAAGCAATGAATCACAGAGGCCTGAAATTTTAGGTCCAAACCTGCAGAGAAGCCCCACTAAACACAACATATCTATGAAAGGGAACATTCTCTCTCTCTCTCTCTCTACCTATCTATCTACCGACCGACCGACCGACCTAGCTGATTTTATTTATATTTAGTATATTTGAAGAAGATTGAACTGCTATAAGCAGAGCTAGAAAGAACATTAGATGCAACCATTTTATTTGAACATTAGATAGAATAGTTGAACATCAAATACCAAGTTTGTTATTTTTCCGTATTATTTAGCTTTTTTCTGGAGGCATACAATGACTGGTTCAGTTTTTTCTACAGGAAAACAATTCCATGTTATGCATAACATACTAAATGCATCAGTAGCTTGGTGCATGGGAGTGTTAAAATATGGAATTATTAGCATTTGGGCAGGGGGTCAAAGCAGGATTGGGAATTAACATCCGCTCACAGCCCTGGCTTCCAAGTTGGAGGATTTCCCCATTCCACTGGCTGTGATCTCAAAAGCCTCCCCCATCAATTC